>JADLZK010001651.1:0-12156 GCA_015847255.1 Hyparrhenia diplandra
TACAATACCACCGGTGTAGTGTTGAGGTTGTAGCCAATCACCGTGATCACCAAGAAATCTCCAGCGAGCAAGAACAAGTGACCGCGATGATTTTCACCGAGGTTCACGTGCTTTCTGGAAACGCTAAGTCCGTTGTGGCGACACACTCATGGCGTATGCTAAGCAATGGCGGTGCCAAATCCTATGGGAGCTCAAGCAAGCGATCACAAGAGAGGGTCCAACAAGCCACCCGAGCAATCCACTAGTGCTCCTTTCGCGAATCTCCGCGGGGTAAGGAGCGACCCCTCACAATCACCAGGTGTGGCCTCGAACAAGCTCCAATGAGGCTCAACACCGCCTCTTGTTCCAAGCTGAGGGAGGCAGGGCAAATTCCTAAGAAAACAAGAATCCCGGCTTCTCCAGGATGAAGTGCCTCTAGATGCAACCGATGCAAGCAATGCACTTCTATCACTCTCAATCTCACCAAGTCGAGTTAGTGATGAGGAGATGAGTGGAGAGAGTCTCACAAGGTCATAGTACTTACTTTCGCTGCTGGCTTCACAACACATCCTTGTCAGCAAGAGTTAGCATACGGCACGGGTCCCGCAGGGGAGAGACCGCGTGGTAGACTTGATGTCGATGGGTGGATAATACCAAGATCAAGCGGTAGAGACGCAAGATTTAGACAAGTTCAGCAATTTGAAATGGTGTAATACCTATGGCGCGTGTGTTTGCATGCGTATTGGCTGTCGTATGGGATGAAGAGAAAATGAGGGAGGGTCCCTATCCACCTATATATAGTCGGTAGGGGTAGGGTTACAAATGCAATCTCGGCGAATGGAAAGGAACAATCTGTTACAAATTAGCGCGGGATTGAAGTCCATCCTATCGATCGTTTGTCTTAGGGATATCCTCCGGATGTCATCGCGATTGTCGCGGCGGTACGGTGCCTTGATTTCAGCAATCCATGCGTAGTGCGTGGGCCAAGCGCAGCCGAGGTCATGGCCCAAAGTAGTCCGTGTGGGTGATGAGGTCCTATCCCCCACAATTTAGCATGTAACCACGATCTCCCTTGAGTTATAAAAGGGGAGGTTGATCGCTGAACCTCACACACACTCTAGTGGAGTCATCCAAACTAGGCTAGGAAACACCCCCACTGCGGCTTGAGCAAAGGAAGTGGTCATGCTGCGCCTCTTGCTTCTCCAAGGATTCCACACAGAATATCTGTGAGGACGCATGCGAGGAAGTAATTCTCCATCGCATCCACTACCCATCCTGGGAAGAGCTGCCGATCACAAGAAGCGGGCCGAGCACTGCTCGGCGAGCTTGGAAATCTTCGAGGGCTTGGGGAGCCACCACTACCTCTCCACTGCAGACTGTGTACACATTGCTCTACCTAGCCATGACATACGGTGAGAAGGCATGCACGAGCGTGACATCACGAGGGTGTGATACGGTGTGCGAAATCTTTAGCGGCCTACTACTTTATAAGCGGCCCTACCATAACAAGCGGGTAGTGTAGCGGAGTCCATCGTTCGCCCACTCCCTACGACTCTCCCCTCTCAACCCCTAATAGCGTCCGTGACAAAAGCGTGGCACGTGAAAACTTTGCGCTGATTGGGTATGCTACCAATTGAGCGTGGCTTATAGTTTTGAGTCTCGAGGCTACTTGGTTAGGGACACGAGGTTTTTCACGTGTCACTTTATTGAAATTTGCAAAGGAATTCAAACTATCAATTCGGAATGTGGCGAAATAGCTGCGGAGGTGATCGGTCCCGATTACTCTGTCATAATCACGGATAGCTGATTTTTCAACCCCTTTTATAGGAATAGCCAAAAGGGGCCACTGAAACTTCGGTGATCTTACATTTAGGTGTAGATTTATTTTAATGTCTTCATTGTCTCTCCTTATTAGCTACTTAGCTACTAAACATGTGCATTCTATATGTCGACGCAGGTTGGATTACGTCCCATATGCACCTGTGAGAAAAAGGTTAGTTACGTCGGATGCTCTTGGGACAACATGTCCTCTTTGCATCGCATGATGGTACTATGAAGATGTGGGATGCGTGAAAATTTAGCATCGCGAACTTTTGTTAATGAAAGTTTTATCAAGCAGCTTGGGATTATCACGAGCCCACTCCATTTTGTCTAATCTAATGGATTTAAAAGTTATAGAAACTGAGATGGGGAGGAAGCAAGTGGTGGTCGGAACGTTTAATTGCATTGAGACGAGGAACTTAATTATAATTAATATTGAAGGTATAATGGTCTTTTAGTCAGATGAAAGCTGACTTATCCTAAAAACAAAACTTCTTGTGAATCAAAGATGCTTCTTAATCAACTTGTGATATTAAGTCAAGTAAAAAACTTTGTTCATCGGGATTCATAGCCAGATTGGCTCCCCTTATCAGGAAAATCTTGCTTCTGTAGATGCTCCTCACAGCCCCATCTTGAAATTAGGTCCATCCTAGTCCACCAAGCTACAGTGCCTTATAAATACTGCGGCCCACTTAGAGTTTCGAGAACCTTAGCTCTTCGCCGGTATCGCGGGATATTCAACTAATTCTACATGCGGCTAGTATTTAGATGCTGTAGCTGAAACAGCGAGAAGCTGGCGTGCTCACGGTACATTTGGCAAGCCACCGCAGCACCGTACCTTAGGTAGTTTGCCAATTACGATCCCTTATTAGGCCACAATTTATATTTGCCTTTGTATACCTTGGGTAGTAGATTTTGTTACACTACCTATATTTTAGTAATAGCAAACTACCTATATTTTAGTATTGAAATTATTTACGCTTTTGTTATAGCATAGCAATACAGCCAGTCCAACTAAATAGCAAGCAAGGCATAAAATATTTAAAGAATAATCACATGAGAGCTTGACTAACACGATTCCGCAGCTTTGGTAATTTATATGCTACGAGACTTACCCGAATACTTGATTAAGAAGCATTAGAAAAGCTTTGAAGAAATTTGCACTCCGTCACGATGAGAAAACTTGTAGTATGAAAGGTCATATAGCTAGAAAGTAGAATAGCCTAATATAAAATTTTTCTACAAAACACTAAAAGAACAAACTTGTTAGAATAACAAATGGCATTGACAATTCTGGCTAGCATGATCTCTAGTCACTCAATTTGCTAAGTCACTACTTTACCAACTAGGTGAACAGAAAGCTGGAGTACCTTAAGCGAACTAAGCAGCAGCAAACTTTACACAAACTACGAGCTCCAAGGTAAATATAGTAAAGCAGAGTGTAGAGTATTATACCACAATATGCGAGAGCTAGTCAAACCAATCACCAAAGATGATATGATAGAATATACTTGAGTGAAGCCAATCAGCCAAAGGAGCAAGTAAGAACAACGAGAATTTAACTTGAGATTCGCGAGCACCCTCAAAGCTGAAAATACCAGATTGTGTCGACCTTCTCACGTGTAGGAGCAGGTAAGAGCTCACTCCCTGAAACGAAGTGCCTTTAGGCTACTTGCACCAGCAAATGAGAGGAATTTACCCGAACCCGCGAGCAATGCTTATTACTTGCACTTTGTCTTCGGCCGGAGTCGCGTGATCCTCTCACAAATCACGGAGGTGGCGAAACAATCACCAACTCTTGCCAGCGCCTCCACCAATCCTGGCCGGCTAGGAGTGGTGCTCTCCAAAACGAAATCAGCGGCTCTAGCGATCCCCAAGTGCCACTAGATTGCAAAGATGAAAGCAAAGTGCACTTGAATCACCTCAACTCACAAGAGCTGATACCATGTCGGCTGCGAAACGTGTAATGCGGTATTGTCCGGTCGGCTTCGCGAAAGCAGGTATTTGCCCCCAGCGGCCACATTTCATGATGGGGGCTATATAGCCACATCAGTTGGTGGCTTGTGCTCTCTCTCTTGGTCATTTGAATCACTCCTAACATCCTAGAGGCTGAGCAGCAAGCCCTCCCTCTCTCATTCTTGATTGTAGGCTTCATTCTTGAGAGGAATTCCAAGTGCGTCGAGTTCTTGCATCACAGAGGCACTTGGGGATGGGTGTGAGGATTGGTTGGTTTCTTGTTTCTCTTGGAGCAGCTCTAGCCCGGCTTAGTAGTAGTAGGCGTTGGCAAATTGTTAGCAGCCACCGTGACTATGAATCCACGCCTCCGTCGAAAACAAAGATGCAAAAGGCTCATGCGCAAACAAATACCTACTGTAGTATTGGCTTGCAGGGCTGGCAAGTGCACCGCCCCTGGCTCCAAGCACCATCCTTGTGTTGGTGCTGGCAGAAACTTCTTTATGTCGGTGTACAAATTGAACTCGGGTCAACATGCATTAATTGTCTCTTTGTCTTGGTGATTGGCGATCTTCATATTGTGTTTGCTCATCCTGCGACGCCGGTGATTGGTTCAAATCCTCTACGTGGTATATCGAAGTCACCTGCAGCATTACTTCATAGTTTACTTTGTGGCGAGAAGGCAAAAGCTTTTGCTTGTTGAATTGTTCTTGCTAGCCTAAGGATCATATTTAGGATTGTTCACTGGTTAGAGTAGTGACATAGCTCTTGCTGAGTAACGTAAGAATCATGCAAATTATTAGAATTATCCTTTAGAGAACTTTGTAGCGAACAATAGAGCTAGTCACGGAAACCACATTTCGCCATTTGTTATACTAATGGGGTTTTGTTAGTTTGAGTTTGTAGAAAATTTTATAGAGACTATTATTTTTCTAGGACATACCCACAACCAGCGCTTCCTCCGCGGCTTGACCCACGTCCACTTTCGACCTTCTCGGCTATTTATTCAAAGGGCTATCATCGCGCATGAGGTCTCGGTCAAAGCTTGCGTCGGCGTTAAACTGCGGGGGTATATCTCCATTGTTCTCGACATTCGGCCAGATTCGATATTTAAACGCCACTTCTGACTGCTTGAGGGTGTGTTAGACTACATGTTTAGTGTGTGAGGTACGGTCTTGATGCTTGGGGGCCTCCCATTGATTGTAGGCATGTGGTGACCCGGGCACCTTGATGGCCCGGCAGTGCCTGCGGCACCTCTATTTGTATCACACACAACATTTGGAGGGGAATACACTTAGGTCGCATTATGCACACGCATCATACCTTTCTCCGCAGAGATTTTGTGTTACGGTATGTTGCTACGATACGTAGCTTTACACGCGTCTATTGTTAGTTATGCGTGAAGTATTTGTTGCCATCGAGGAGCATCTTTTTTGGAAAATACCCACTGAAAAATGGCGGGCTGTGAAAATAAGCGTTTTGCCGTTCTTTATGCGCTATTAGTATAAGCATTTTATAGCGCCCGCTACTATAGCGGCGACTAATCGTAGTAAGCGTTAGGTGATTCTTTGCAGCTATAGCGTGCTGACTATTTACAATTGGCCTTGAAAAAATAAAAATTTATGACAAGTTGATAACATAATATATACATAATCCATGTGTTTCCAACATAATAACAACCAAGTACCATCATAGTTGATGATAAGTTGATAACATAAGAGTGATAAGTCATAAAGCAATAAAAGCTAGATTTTTGGCCTTTGTTAATGGAAATGCTTGGTATATAAAGCTATTTTTGGCCAGGTAAGAGATAAGGAAAATAGCGAAGCACTTTGGGCTATCGCGTTATTGATTGCAATATATTTATAATAAGCGTGAAAATTAGCAATATCGTGTATTTCATTTGGTATGTATAAATACTATTTTTTTCGTTGGAAAATACTTATCCCATATGTACTATTCAATCCCGTAGGATTCGAAAAACAATGCTTGTGCTGAAGGTGAACTGTTCTGTAGTGACTTTGGTATTACTGGCAGCTCCAGTGTCCTCTATCTACTTTAATTTTAGTAGTATATAATGTTTTGCACCTGTTCAGTGGATTCTTCTGAACGAATTGAAATGATAGATTACTTAAACTATCAACAGAAATTTTTCGTTTACCATGTGGACCGCTCTTGTTCTATAATGCTGCTGTTCTGAAATTCACATACTTAAGTTGAGTGCATGTCTTACATCAAAAGTGGGTGTCCACTAGAGGTGGCAGGGAGTCACACAAACAAATGTAAAGGCAATAAGTTAACGCTATATTTTGATTTTGTTTTCCACGTGGCTTACAAATAGGAGGTAGCGATCTTCAGTGGGCGAGGTTTTCCATAGCTCCATTAATCACATATCCTGTACTCCAGAGGAAGGAAGCAAGAGCTGCTACTACTCAAAAAATGAAAGGAGTAGCTAATGGTATACTCGAGACATCAAGTAATGGAGACATACTATCTGCCGACCACAGCGTACGAAAGCAACAATTCAGATAAAATTGATTGATATATGGTCATACTTACACCTGCTAGCTTATTTGCAGACAAAAGGGAGATCACATTTTTAAGTGTTCGGAATGCAACATATACGCTGTAGCTTCTATTTCAGCTTGAATTGGCGGACTTTTCAGATGGAGCTGTTTGCACTAATCATACCTTAAATGAAATAACTTCCACAACCAGCTTTATAAAGTGGATGTTTTGGGTCTTCGGGGATGGCGTACTGGTACTACCATTTTGTTCTTTTTCTTTACATCCAGAGAAAGATTTGCCTCTGAAATAATGTGCAAAGCCAAAAGAATCCTCTGTCAAATATGATCCTACACGGCTCGGCCATTAAAAACGTATAGTAGATTTGACAAAATGGCGGCGGCGCTGGGGCGGCAGGAGCCGGAATTGGCGGCGGTGCCGTCCACACCTCACATCGGCCAGAGTGGACGCGTCGCGCGCCCTAAGCCAGCCAAAGTCCGAGGAAATGGGGGTGAGCTAAATCGATCAGAACATGCTTGATGAGTATATGATCGCTGCTATGAGGTGCGACTTCACAACCAATCAAGAAACATACGGCTAATATGGTTTTAACATCTATCGACGAGCGACGACGACACAGTGCGATCGCAATGCTTAGATCATTACCTGCGGGTGCTTGTGCAAACCGTGAAACTGAACCTCAGCTTCTGCCTCAGAATGTTCCGCAAAGATGGCGGCGAGGGAGTGATGGCGGGAAATTGAGATAGCGGCGTATGCGCGGCGTCGGCAGCCAGAAGGCGAGTGCGTCGGCACAAAAGCGCTTCCGCGATGGAAAGCGGAGAACAGCCCGAGAGAGAACCGCCCGGCAGGTCTGGGGCAGTGAGTGCGTGCTGGCTGGAGTCAGCTTCACGGTATGGTAGGCTGCGGGCCCGAGTGCGAGAGCAAGGATAGCGACGAGGAGCGACCCGGCGATGATGGGGGAGTGTTAGCGTTGCTTGAGAGCCGCGATGGAGGTACAGAGCAAGAGCTCACGGGGGCACGGCGAGGATTGGTTTTGTGGAGGTTGAGGAAGCGTGATTAGGAAAAGGTACTTAAAAGCTACCCTTAGTGCGAGGCGAGAGTGGGGAGGAGACGGTCGGTTCCTCCGAGCACCGTAAAATTCTCTTTGTTAATAGATGGGCTGTTCATCAGAGTAAACTTTTCATCATGATAAAATATCCTCCAGAAATCGACAGCTCTTCCTATAGTTTTTCTTCATCCGGTAACTCACTTAGTACTTCTATAAGTAACTTAATGCTGCAAGAAAATTCACTTAGATTCTACTTTCAACGGTAGTAAAGATTTTTAGAATATACGCTTTGAGGTTCTACATATTGCATTAGCCCATCAGCTGTAACCTTGGCTCGAAGTTCGCGCGTTTTCTGAAGCACCAACCTGTGCTAAACTATTTCTGAAAGCCACTACGCGGTATAGATAAGTTTGATATGAGGTTCAGGTGCTTAGGAACTGCTTGTGATGCTGAAATCCAGATTCGTCCTATAGACAGTGAACTGCTACTGTTTTTGATATATACCATTTTATCTATAGAAGAGGATCAACAGGACTCGCCCGTGCCAGATACTGGGCTGCAAAGACACGGTTTTGTATACTGTAATAGCTGTCCGACAGCACACTGGCTAGAAACATCGCCTACATTTGTTGATGCACCTTGCAGACCATCACACCTACATTTTGTTGATGAACCTGCAGTTCACTGAAACTCACTACTAAAGCTGAGACCAAAAAGCCATCTAAATGATCTCTCTGAACCAAAAGAAGCTGGCCACAAATGTTGTGTATACACACTACACGCCAACTAGAAAATCATTTGTAATCTTAGATTTACATTTCGAGAACAATGTCCTGTAACACGTTTATATTTACTCGAGATATATTATATTGTTTTGTATATGCGATAGCTTGTGGGATTATAAATTAATAAACTATGTGTGTGACATTGTGGAAATTAATATACTATGTGTGTGTAACATTGTGAGATTAATAAATTAATAAAATATGTGTGAAGTGAAAGAGATCTGAGTGTTTTAGTGTTATTATGCTTGTCATGTGATACGTGATGTGTTTTAGTAAAATGTGAGTGTATCTTGTAGTAAGACGCGGCGGGCTACCTATTCAACTTTCTAATTGAAAAGCTTGGAAAATTTATCCGAGGGTTATTAAAAAGGTATGAAAACCTGAATTTTTGGAATTGTATTTTATATATGCCGATGGAGATGTTGTCATAAAACTCGTGTGCCTTCCAATGCCCCGTACTAGGCTACTAGCAACTAAATTTCAGATATTTCACCGTTGTGACACGATCAACAATCAACGAGTGGACCTCGAATCAATGCCTACCCAACTGAACTGCAACAAAACAGAACTCTCGGCCATGCACATCCATCTAATAGTCACATCCAGATCGGTATGGCCGCCTTAAAATCAGAGGAGCAGATTGCAGCTGGACGGAGGCAGACCTAATGTTAACAAGTTCAAGTATATATATGAACACAGGTCGAAGCATGGCACTCCTGGCTCCTGCAGCAGTATTGAACCTAAATAAGCATCCATCGATCGCCCGGCCTGCATCAACGAAGTGAAGATTAGAACCGGCAGTATCAAATCAAGAGGCATCCTGAGAAGTTAACGGCGCGTCAGAGCTTCATTCAATGGATCCATGCCCCCAACGACCAAAAGGTAGAGCGCGCACTCCATTTATTGCTCACGGTTGGAGGACGGAGAAGAGAGGAAAGAAGAAGGTCGAAGACGACAGCGAAGAGACAGAGAGCTTGGCCGGGCGAGATTCAATCCTCAGCCAACAAGCTATTTATCCCTAATTCAACTCAATTCAATCCAACTGCGCTGCATGGGTATTTGTGGTGCGCGAAGACGTACGTTTTATGGCGCATGCATCAGCTCCCTCCTCTCACGCACCAAAGTCCTGCTCCACGATACTTTATATACCTGATGAGACGGATTTGGGCGTGTACATGCGACCACCATGAATGCTCGCAGAAGAAGCACTTCGCTGATTGCTGCTGCTTCAAACAGAGTTAATGGCGTGAGGTATAGAAAGGATGACCAAAGTACTCAGTACTCTGTTTTGGAAAGCATAGCACAGTACGGTGGAGTCTTTTAAGGCGTGAGGCGCCATCTGCAGCTCGATTGCTAAATTCAACCCATGCTTAAGCGGAATCCATCACGAACGAATGCTCTATTCTCCAGCCCCTGCTAAAGGCGGCTGGCCCCTATGGTAGAAAGTACGCGGATTCTCCTGGGAACCCACGTTAGTACTCACACACAATGAGGTTTTAAAAGATGTAATAATCTACTCACTTAGAAACTAACTCACACAATGGAAGTTTTTAGATGCCAATAAATGAAGATATCTATACTTAACAACAGTTTATTCCTTTTTTATTTAGATAATCCTTAATATTTTTCCTTATCCGGCTTACATTATGCAAAAGTAAAATAAATTGCGATTATTACAGCGTTGAAGTAGTAGAAGAAAAAAAGAAATAAAATACAGAAAGGCACCGAGAGTAAATTACGACATTTGAGCACCTTCTTAGAATACGCCTTAGAATGAATACTTGGCAAGCGTAGAAATCTACTTAGAGATACTTTAAAGAGGCGGCACGGCACTAACAAACCAAGGAGAAATCTTCTAAAAGAGATGCCTTCAACAAGAGCATGACTGTGAAGGCGCCATGCGTCAGCTGAGCGAGAGACCGGTGCTTGGATTTTCGTCCCAAAAGATCTCCAAGAGGAGGCTAAGTGGTGGAAGAGTGACAAGCGCCTCCTGCGCGAGGAAGTAAGCACCACGAGGCGTCACCGTCATATGACCACGCGGCTGTCCCGCACGAGATCCATCAGCCGATTCACGCCATTGCTAGATCGTCCGTAATGGCAAACTTAGGGAAGTGCACCACCACCACACAAAGCAAATCTGACCTCAATGCAAAGCGGTCGCGGATGGCCACCGCAGCAGCGACCACCGCGCACCTCCATGCGCCGCCAGCACGCGAGCCCTAGAGACGGCGGCCGAATCCATCACCGTAGCCGAGATGCGATCGCCCGCCGGAAAGCATGCATGGCGAGCGCTGTTGCGCAGCGCGCCAGCGCCGCGAGGCCTCGGATCCACCGCGTCCACCTCCGGCCGATCGCTAGGTCACCACTCCCCGACCTCTACTCCCTCTGCCGCTCTGCACCTCCTCAGCCCAGCGGTCGCCGATGAGGCCAGACCCGAGTAAGCGCCATCAAGCTTGCCTGGAGCCACACTGGCCCGCCCTCTGCCATACGCTAACTGCCACCCGGCACCACCATCGCGCTTGTGCAGGTAGGGACACGAGAAAGGCGCCACGAGGCCGAGATCCCGACGTCGCGAGGCCGCCAAAACAACACAGCTGGCTGCAGCGGCGAAAGCGCCTTGCGATAGGGAGAGGGGGATAGCCCGGACAAAAGCGGCCTCGCGCCCGCCACCACCACACGTGCTGCATGGACATCAGCGCAGCCCAGCGACATCCACCGCAGACTTCGAAGAGCATGAAGCATGTAGCTCCAGCGATTGCTGCACTGCGGCCTATAGCATCGTCGCGCCGCACGGCTTCGAGGCGGGAGGAAAGAGCGCTTCCGCCCGCCCGCCATTCGGCCAGCCGCGCTGCTCTGCTACGCTGATGGCGTAGCAGGGAGGGAGGAGAGCCTTGAGAATTAGGCTTCTGGCTAGCAATTTGCAGCCCGTGCACCCAGCGTGGGGGCGTGGCGTGTGCCCCTTGGTCTTGCGTTACGTGCACAAAATGGCCCCGTAGACAACCGATTATTTCTAATCTCTAATAATCATTTTTTCTCATTCACACTTATCACACTCTCACATCTAGATTTAGTGATTTACACTAACATATTACTATATCTAGAGGACTGGTGGAGCGGAAGAAAATGCTGAGTCAGACAAGAAGCATAGTTCGGAGGTGGGGAGAAAAGGAAGGTGGAGAATAAACCCATAACTCGCGCCAAACAACTGGATTTATTGTATAACATTTCTCCGACTGTTTTTCTCATTCATGCTTTTCTATCCTCTGTTTCTATGCTCTTCTCCCAACTTCGCATGGGCCTTACCCGGCAACATGAGTGGTAGGCAGAATTAAAGCATAAGAGCAGCCCGAGGGTGGCATCGGCGGGCATGGCAGCAGGCCCACGAGCGCGTGGTTTTGATGGCAGTCATACTAGATAACTGATTTTCGTGGCCGGACTTTTTCTATTTCATTGGCGGTTCGGCTAGAGGTCACGCGGTTAATGGTCGATAACTTGCGTGGCGGTTTCTTCGCCAGCCAAGAAACCGCCATAGTAGAAAATATTAACCGTGGCGGTTTTTAGAAAACGCTGGTTGTATAAAAAGAAAACAAAAAGAAAACAAAAAAAGAAAATAAAAAACCAAACCTAAACCTAACGGGCTGCCCGGCCCATAGCTAACCCTAGCGGGCCACTTGCCCGCGGCAGCTGACATGCGAGCAGCTAGCGCCGCCCGCCCCGACAGCTGCCGCCGCGCTTCGGCAGCGCGCCCGCCCGGCCAGCGCCGCGGCGGCCGCCGGAAGCCGCCGCGGATCCCAGCTGCCGCCAGCGCCCGGATCAAAAGCGCCCCGACGCCGGATCCACCCCGCCCAGCCCGGCTGCTGGAGGAGTCGAGGATTTCGCGCCAGCTTGGAGAGAGTCCGCGCCGCGCCTTGCTGGTCGAAAACCGCCCACGCCGAGCGGCGCGCCCGGCCGGATCCGGCGCCGCCAGCTGGCCGGATCAAGCGCGCACTGCCGCGGATCCACCCCGCCCTTGGCTGCTTTGGAAGAGTCGAGGTTTACCGCCCG
>JADLZK010001652.1:0-38400 GCA_015847255.1 Hyparrhenia diplandra
AGAATTTAAAAACGTTGGAGTTTGAGGAGTACTAAGAATGACACCATCTCAAATTTAGTGTTTTCTATATATATAATCTAGGAGGTTCAAGCTACCTAAGGTTAAGCCAAGGTTAATCCTTAAATTTTAAGCCTACAATGTGGAACGGAGGCAGTAGTAGGCTTCACCGCGACTCATAGCTTGCTAAATTTATCGAACAATGATTTTGGGTGTTCAACCCTCCTAAGTATATATACTTCCAAGCTCCGGCGCTACCTGGTGGATCCAGGGGCAGGGCTGCCCGGACTGCAACCCCCCAAGGCTTAACTCACATGTAAACTATGGTTTATTAGTCCTTAAATTACTATTATTTTTTTAACTTTAGCCCTAATAATAATTATTTAGCCCTCCCCCAGGAGCTTATCCTAGATTCGTCGCTGCCTGCACAGGCAGGGGTTCTGAAAGGATCAAGTCGGTATCAAATGAGGCTGTAACAATTTTATTTATTTTCATTCAAAAACACAACTGAAAAACAACATGATTCAAATCAAAACCGGCTTGTACGTACGTAGCTCTTTTGCAGAAAGAACAGCTCTTCCGGCTTGGTGTTAAACAAGTTTCGTTAGAGTAGACTAATGCAGTGCGGCGCAATCTGAGACTGATCTCGACACTTTTGGGCCCAATTGGATCGGCCAGGCCCGTCAACAAACGCAGGACGAGTACAGTGGACTACTTTTTTTTTTTTTTTTTGGTACTGGACGTCCAGTCGATCTGAATTCTATGTATTACCGCCGTGGTAAACCTAGCAGTTACAGTGCCAGCTTTTTTTTATCTATCTGGAATCTTTTTTTTTTTTTACTATTTGTTTACATGTATCCTCCTGCAAGACCGAAAAACGCAAAGGTCTGCTCCCTTGTGTCATTCACACGTTCTCATTTCGGTGAATGAAATCCACATCCAAAATCCAAATCAAATGGACGCAAGCTCAAAAGCAGTAAAGCCCATGAATGAAATAGTGATGGATGCACGTGACCGTGTGGACCGTCGTCTCACGTCTGGTCTGGTAAAAGTGGCCGCCTGCTGCGCCTGCATGCAACGCAATCTCGAGGCCGGCCTCCCTCCCTCCCCGCCGCTTTGACTCCCTTGGCTTGGCTCGCACGTACTCTACACCACTCGTGTGAACGGGGATGAATGAATGGATCGGACGCGGTGAAAGTAAAAGCTATAGCGACGGAAAAAGGAGACGGGGAGGAGTAAAGGCTGAGGCAAAGCGACTGCGATTGTGCAATGCAGTCGTCGCGCGCGCGCGCGTGCGGCCGAGATCTTTTACCGCCTCTTTTTTTAATCAGATCTTTTATTTTTACTTGCTGCCACTTTTACTGTACAGTATACTCGTACACCGTACTACTGTACTTGCCTTTAAACACCAAAGTTCACTCTTACGGTCTTACCCGT
Organism: Hyparrhenia diplandra; assembly: GCA_015847255.1. Taxonomy (NCBI): domain Eukaryota; kingdom Viridiplantae; phylum Streptophyta; class Magnoliopsida; order Poales; family Poaceae; genus Hyparrhenia; species Hyparrhenia diplandra. The sequence goes on from JADLZK010001652.1 coordinate 1,435, forward strand.
CCGTCTTTGTACTACCACCAAAAAAGCAAAAAAAACAAGAAGAGAAATCGATCTTTACCTTACCCGTGCAGCGCAGCAAAGCTGTCGAGATAGCTGAGCAGCGCGTGCGCATCTCGTATGGCGCAGGTACGTACATGCACGAGTCAAAGCTCTCTCCGTGTGACACGTCCGTGACAAGTCATGGCACGTCGTCGCTCGCGCTATCGAACCTGGACGCAACAAGACAAGAGGTTCGGAGGTCCATGTCGATCATGCATGCATTTCCGCTGTCTCCTACACGCGCTATAGGCAGCCTAGGACGCCGTACGCCGTACCTGTGTCGCGGTGTCGCCCACGGAATGGCACGGCCAGCTCAGCTCAGCTTTTTTTTTTTTTTTTTTTTTTGAGGTGAAAGCTCAGCTCATCTGGCACGGGTCTAGTCGAGTCGAGGAGGAGGGAGATGCGGTCGGTCGCCGCCCTGCTTGGGCCGGCCTGCTTGGGCCGGCCGGGTCCCCAATGTAACGTAACCCATCTCTTGCATTCCATGCACGCACCCGTGGGCCGTGTGCAGACATCCACTGACCACTTCCAAAGGGCTATGGGCCTCGCTTCGGGCCGTTGTGTCAGCTGCAAGCCTGCTGCCATCCCCCTAAAAAATAAAAAGCTGCAAGCTTGTGACGGAGGCCGCGGCCTGCGCATATGCTCCCTCCCGAGCCCATAAAAAAACATTCGCGCCGGTAAGACTTTATTGAATTTTACTAGATGTATTATAACAACATTTATATACGGTTTCAAAACAAGCGCACCGGTCGCCGCCAGGGGCGGCGGCGGTCTTCCTTGCCTCCGATGGCCCTTTGGGCTGCGCGAGGTGGCATAGACCGCTGCCTCCCCGGCCTGGGGTGGTAGTCCTAGTAGGTTTAGGTTTTGGTGTCCGACGACGGGCGCCGAGACGATGGTGGCGGCGTCGTCTTTCACGGAATAAGATCCTCTCGTGCTTCTCCCCATCTCGAGGGTGCTTTGCTCCAACACCGTCGACGAGCATGTGGAGGTGGAGTTCGACTTCGTCGGCTCGTCTACAAGAGTCGGTCGGCGGCAGCGGCTTTTCGTCTCACGGTGAGAAGGGGTCGTCGGCCATGTCTTTTAAGGGTACGGAGGATGCCGCAGGCGTTGTGGAAGACCGGAGGATGGACCAAGCTCGCGGCACGCCCGGTGGGTCGCCAACGAGCTTGCATCCAAAATCGACCGAGTTCAAGAACAAATTCTCGCCGTTTGAGCTGCCTATGACGGTCCACATCAAAGCCTAGGCGGTCCACATCAAAGCCACTAATGCGGTGGAGCATTTTTCGCCATGGGTTCGATTGTAACATTTGAAGCGGGTGTTCTTTGGCGCCGAAGTTTTTGGTTGGTTTGAACGATTGTTCTCCAGTATTTTTTTACGGTGTGTCCCTCAATATTTATACTTTTCTATCTTTCTTACAAGTATAAAAAACATTTATATCTTAAAACAACTTTTTATTACCGTGATGAGGCCCGCGACAAGTTAGCACGTCGCCGCGGTTGGGGACTTGCCAAGGAAGGAGTGGCCGGAGGAGTGGTGACGTCACGGAACGCCACGCCCCTTCGCGCGCCAATCCTGCTGACTGGTGGGCTCCGCTCTTTTTTCTGTTGCCATTTAATTTATTTTTTATCGCAAAATAACACTAAACATCGTTTTTTAATTAATTTTCCGCCTCCAAACTGTACTCACCAATTGTTGTTCCTCGTCGTCTCGGCCTCTCGGTCTCAACTCCACACCCACCCCAAAAAAAAAAAAAAATCGGTCCAGCCAGCCAGCGCTCTTCGCCCCCTCCACTTCACCGCCGCTGCCGCCTAGATCCGTCTCCACCACCGGGAAGCCATACTCGCGCTCCCCTAGTCCCCGCGCGGACCAGCGCCGAGCCGGCCAGGGTAGTTAGCGGTGGTAGGGTTGCGGCTGGGGAATTGGTTGTGGGGAGATACCGACAGAGAGAAGGAGTAAGGGCGGGCAGCGGTGGCGCCTGGCATGGCGGGGGCGCCCGGGGTCGGGCCTGGCGCGGGGGCGGAGGCGGCGCCGCGCCGGGGCTCAAGACCTACTTCAAGACGCCCGACGGGAGGTACAAGCTGCAGTACGAGAAGACGCACTCCGCGGTGCTGCACTACAGCCACGGCGGCAAAAACCGTCTCGCAGGTACGGATGGATTGGGATGCCCAGATGGGAAGTGTCAAGTGTGCTTCTGCTAGGGGAATCTACGCGGCCTGCTGCTGTGGATGGATGCTTCTGGTTGGATTTTCAACATCACTGCTAATGTGATTTTAATTGGGATTCAGGATCCGTTTCAGTCAAAATTTACGGCAGTGATTGTAGAATTACGTGCTTGCTACTACAGAATAGAGTTATCTTAGGCATTTGGGACGGTTTATTTAGTTTAGCTGTTGGTTCGCTGGACGACGCTTCATCAGTGAAGCTGTGGTTCTGTTTGGGTTCAGTATAAATTGGTACTTTGGTTTAGTGAAGAATCGATTAATGATGGCTTTTGTTGGTATATTTCTCTTTTCTGCCATACGTTTTGAACTTCTACAGTTTGATAACAAGCTTATGTTCTGATTGGGAAATGATGTACAATGGCCATTGCTTTGCATCATCGCAGTTGACTGTGGCATACCTCAAGGAGAAGCCTGCTAGCCAGGGCTCCCAGCCATCAACGCCAAGCTCCAGCAGTGGGATGCGGTCTGCGGCAGCAAGGCTGCTGGGCACTGGGAACGGGAGCAAGGCACTTAGCTTTGGCGGCGGCAATGGCGCCGAAGCCGGGCTGTTGCTGGAAGCAGCCGTATAGGAGGAGGAGGAGGAGGCCTTGGTACATCTACGGGCCTTGGTGGATCACAAGGGGTCACAAATTATGATGGCAAGGGTACATATATTGTATTCAATGCTGCTGATACACTATTCATCAGCGACCTCAATTCTCAGGGAGAAGGTATTCAGCCGTTTTACTGGACAAGCCTACGCCCTGTTTTTGTTGTCTTGCTCTTTTCTGATCATCTGTTTACTTGTAATAGGATCCACTAAAGTCCATCCATTTCAGCAACTCAAACCCACTGTGCCATGCATTCGACCCAGAGGCCAAAGAGGGGCATGACCTGATCGTTGGGATGGGATCAGGGGATGGTTAGTGGAGATGATTAGTTGACCTCTGTTATGCTTCAAACTGGACTGTGCATAAGTATGAGACCTTCATTTTCATTTTTTTTTATGGGCTGTTGTGCAGCCTATTCAATGTCGCTGAGGCAGCAGTTACAAGATCCTGGAAGAAACCCGTGGCAGCCCTACATTACAATAAGGGCGATAAAGATGTTTTCGCCAAATGGAAGGTATGCTTGAAGTTCTCATTATTAATTTGAATGACATACCTGATACATATGATCTTTTGAATTTATTGACAATGTTCATAAATATTTTTAGATTACATGTTTTTGTATTTCTACTGTTCTGTGATTTAGCATATCAGATTCAGGCATTATCAAGGTAGCATAGGTAAATGTCTGTTAATATGGATACATGAACCCCGTCATTCTTATGTGGTTTTAAGTTCAGAAATTTAGGATTCAGATATGAGGCTTAAGTTTGGTAGCTAGCAAAAGTTACCTGCATCCACCATGATTCTCAGCCTTCTTTTTAGCTTTCTACTCCAGAGTTCTGACATAAATGTGTAATTCAGCAATGCTATGAATCTAATCTTAGAGGAACCAGTTCTTCTTGCCCTTCACAGCATTGTGGTAAAGCAATGGGTTATATGTCTATATATATTCCTTCACAGCATTGTGGTAAAAGCCTAAACTTGCTTTTGTTGCCTGAAGCAATTTTATTTTGAAGTTTGGATAATTTAATTCTTTGCATGATCATCCTCTGGTGACAAAAAGCAGCTGCTTGCATGCTTTTCAATCCTTAAACTTGTTTGCTAGTGAAATTAAAGAGATATTAACTTATCAAGATTTGGATATCAATGTTTTGCAGTCGGTGCACTTCTGTTGCATGGGTGCCAGAGCGTGAAGGCATTTTTGTCGTTAGCCATTCTGATGGAAATTTGTGCGTGTATGATAAAGTGAGCAGCTGCTAGTTATAGAATTTGATTATAATTTGGCAGACTAAATTTTGGACTTTTGGTTGATTTTGAATTGATGTTCTACCTTTTGTTGTTTTTTCAGAACAAGGATGGTAACACGGACTGTACGTTTCCAGCTGTGAAGGATCAATCCCAATTTGTGGTTGCACATGCAAAGTCGAGTAAGGTATTTTAGGTTCTTCCATGACTGCTTTCCTAAAGTGCATTACTTTGGTGAAGCAAGATGCTTTATCCAGTAGTATCAGTTAACATCATAACATGTGCTCTTTTGGTTGTTGGTATTAGAGAATGGCTCAACCCTTCAGCTCTATGCAGCACTATCTTAGATACTAAACAGTGATAACCACTGTATTACTTTTCCTGTCAAATTTGCAAATAATGACACAAATCTCAAGGATTTAAGAGAGCACTTTCGATTAAAATGATTCCAGCTGCAGTCGTGCAGAGTACCTATGCTTAAGTGACTGAACTAAAATATAAAAGCTGTCCTTTAGAAGCGTAATTTTTTTTACTTAATTCAATTCATTTATGCTTAGCGTTTTCAGTCTTTTGCTCTTAGTATTCAGCAACATTCCTGAACACTATACTTTTGTACTATCTCCACCTGGACAGTGTTATTAGTTTTGACCACTAGATGTAGAATCTATTGCGCTACAAGAACTTTATGGTTCTATGAGTTTACTTTGTTAGAGTATCTTGTAAATATTCCTGCTTGACATTTGACTAGAAGAGTTTTGATCAAGGTATATAACATGATTGGCCTTGAAAATGTGGCAACATAATTAACTGGGATTTATGTCATGAATAACATTGTAGAGCAAACCCAGTCGCTAGATGGCATATATGTCAAGGTTCGATCAATGCAATTTCCTTCTCACCAGATGGTGCATACTTGGCGACTGTTGGGAGAGATGGTACTTGCTTTGCCGTAGGCATCTCAAGTTTGTTTACTTCATCATATGATCCACCGATTTTCTTTCTTCTTAAACTAACATTGATAAACAATTTGCAGGTTATTTGAGAGTTTTCGATTTTTCAAAGGAACAACTGATATTTGGTGGAAGAAGTTATTATGGTGCACTGATGTGTTGCACTTGGAGGTAAATGTGAATGGCTTGTGTAGTTTGATTTTGTTTGGGAAATATACCCACCTATTTGTTTCCCTTGTTATGCTCTCTATCATCTATCCACGTAGTTTATGTTTTGTGGTACATGTTAGTCATGACTCATGCTTTTTACTGCTTGGCAACTCAGTTTGTTGAATGCTTTTGCTCAGCCTCAATTTTCAAAGCTTAAAATATGTTGCTACTAAACTTCTAATAATCACTGGTTGGCTTTCATCTGTCCTTGGTTGTTCATGCTTAACAGGTTTCTTTTTTTAGTCATGTGTTTCACAACACTTTTTGTTGCATGGTTTATTCATGCAATTCATTTTGTTTTCGCTCAGCACCATAGTCTAATATCCCAGTTTCAGTGAAGTTGCATTGCCTCATTCATTTGATCTCTACATCAATACTTCACCGATCTATGTATCTGCAAATGTTTTATCACTGTTATATGGGTTTGTTACACAAAATAACATTTCAGCCCTAACCTATTTATTGTTCTGTCTACAGCTCAGATGGAAAATATCTATTAACAGGTGGTGAAGATGATCTTGTGCAGGTATGGGGCATGGATGATAGAAAGATAGTTGCTTGGGGTGAAGGACATAATTCATGGGTAATAGTTTCACCTGCCTTCAATTTTCTCATTCTCTTGTCAAATCTTGTTCATTGAGAATGATGGTATTTTTCTTATGGTGACAGGTTAGTGGAGTTGCTTTTTGATTCATATTGGTCCCCACCAAGTTCTGATGGAAATGGAGAAAATGTCTATCGGTTTGGTTCTGTTGGTCAGGTATGCCTATTTTATATAGCTAGAACTGTAGTTTGAATTTTGAAATATTACAGCACAACCTATGGATGTTCAAAACATATGGGAATTGTTGCAAGCTCCAATCCTAACTATATTTATAGAAGGCTAAGATACTGGATTTTGTTAATAAAAATAATAATGACACCTGAAATTTGAAGACCATCCCTTTCCATTTTCTTGCCTTGCTGGTTTATTTTGAGACCTAATACTAATCGAGCTGTGGGCAGATTTCTCAATCCACCGTTGAAATGTGTGGAACTGATTAATTTGCTTTATTTTCTTGAGATCAGGGATAAGAATTACTTCTTCTTTTCAGTACTGATGGGGTTATTTTCTTATGATTTTTTTTTTTTAAATAATTTATGTTATGCAAGTAAACATAAGTATTGAGCAGCCATTTTCCTTGTATTCCTGTTTGGCATGGAGTTATTTGTCTAGAACTTTTGGATTGGATGTCATTTCTTGAGCATACTACTATATGCTTAATTATAACCACATGACAAGCTTATTACAAGTTGGCATTGTGCTTGCAACATGATTTATTACTTGTGTAAATTTTCATTGTTACATACTTGTAGGACACCCAACTACTTCTGTGGGACCTGGCACTAGATGAGATTGTTGTCCCATTACGACATCCTTCAAGTGCCTCACCGACGTTTAGCAGCGGAAGCCCTTCGGCGCACTGGGACAATGCATGCCCTCCAACAGGTGTTCTTCAACCTTCTCCTAGAATGCGAGATGTCCCCAAACTCTCACCCCTTGTTGCCCACCGAGTACATGCCGATCCCTATCTGGTCTGGTGTTCACCAATGAATCAATCCTCACCATCTGCCGTGAGGGCCTCATCAAAATCTGGGTTCGACCAGACCAGAGCGAAAAACAATCAACAATCGAATCCTTCAGAATTTGTTTTTTAGGCCCTGTTTCAAAAGGATAGGGCGATCACATCTTCGAATAAAACAAGTAGCTCCAGCTTCAAGAAGCCGGCGTCTGTTCTTGTCACATGACGAATCAACGGGATGATTCTTGCGGATATTTGTGCTTAACATGGCATCAGTGGACATGGATCTTACTTATTCCATGATTGATGGGCTTGAAACTTTGACTGGAGGCTGCAAGTTTGAGGGTGTGCAGTGGGGCCAGTGTTGCTGGTTTTGTGGCACAAAAGAATAATGGGATATATGCTCTTGTACAGGCACATAAAATTGTATAAATTCACTGTGTCCGTTCCATAGTATTCAGTACCCACCACAAGATGATTGGACGACCATGTATCCATTTTAGCCGGTGGATATGGTATCAAGCTTTGTTACTTCTAGGAGGCTTGTAATTATGAATAATAATAATAATATCTAAGGAATGCTTTAATCTTACCTGTAAGTTGTGTTACTATTTCCTTCCGCATTGTCAATTATTATAGTGGAAAACCATCAACATACTTGTATATTGGTTTTATTCGATGTTGAGGTGTGACTGATTTGTGATGCTTAGGCCTTGTTTAGCATGGAGGTGTCTAGGAGTTTAGCAGACAAAAACGGGCGACGAAAATCAGCTTGACTGGCATTGGTTGGCCTCGTTAGTTTTACCAAGTTATTAGTGCGTGCTATGTGCGACCCCGAACGTGCTAGTTTTTTTGGAAGGCAAATGTGCTAGTTTTTTCTGGCGCGTGATCTGATTGGATGTCAACAAGAGAAATAGTAGTCTGACGATAAGAGCACTTACAATGCTAGAAACTATCATGGTTTTTATAGTCTTGGACATTGTGTCAAGAAAACTATCTCCACAATGTAATTTTTCATCGTGATGTCACATGACCCACTTGTCACTTTCACAAATTGTCTTGGTTTTACGTGAAGGCGCGGTTTTCTTAGTTAGACTTGGTTTCTTGTGTTTTTCCCTCTCTCTTCAATAAATATAGTGCCACATCAGCAAAAAGCAATAAATAGAGGGGGTAATAAATGAGGATAGAAACCATGGTAGAGTCTGCATTGTGAGTGCTCTAATCCTGCCCATGGAAAGCGGAGAAACCAAAGCACCAGGAGGCGAATTTTACGGATACGACCACAAGATTTTTGTTTTTGAAAATGCATTCGTTTCTTTGGCATATTTTACTAATCTAATCATCATCATATAATAAAAAAATCTACGATAAAAAATATAATAAAGATATATAAATGAATGGCGTCCCGTACTGATAAACCGAAATATGTCCGACGTTGTAATAATCGGTAAAAGATACAGTACACTATATCCAGTATGTATTTCCTGCGGAATTTGTTAACTTCGTAACATTTTCTACAATTTATTACTATACACAAGGCTCAAAATCAACTAAGCAACCGGTGTAAGAAAAGAGTGCACCTAAAGCATATTGTATACTAGTGTATTGCATTGCGCGCCCATCCTTGTATGGGGTATTGGCCGTGTTTTATTAGGGAAGAGGATGGGTGAGGAACCGATTTCATTAAAAAGGGGTTCATATGTGTAGCAGAAAAGCGAATGAAGGAATAGCTGTTCACATAAACTGAAGCAAAAAGCTTCAAGGGTGCACATTGAATAACCGAAATCAAAGCATGTCTTATGTAGAGTACGAGGATGGTACATAGATATACAACAACATAACATGTAAGCACCTTACAAATGGGACGAACTACAATGAAGGATAAGCGGCGGTCGCGATGGTGTAACAATGGCCTTCGAAGCTTGGATAGGAAGTGTGTAGCAATTCCTGCAACGATGGTAAGGTGGATGGCCAGCTAGGGTGCAGGCAAGGCCGTCAATAGTGACCGCTCCTGTCGGACTCAATCTCGGGTGAGTATTCACGCCTCCAAAGTCGCCCTCGGAATCATAGTCAGCGTCCGATGTGCCCTCATGCGAGGGGCGGCGTCAAGCTCCCCTGTTCGCGCTGCAGAAGAAAGGAATAATGTGAGAGATGTGTTCATTGGTAATTGAATATGTTTATGTGTGTAGGTTATAGTACATCGATCGGTCTTCTTGGCCTCCTTGATCATATCCCTTGTCACACCCAAATAGTTAAATTTTGTCCACGGATGAAGAATAGGTCAGTTCAACAATCAATGCCGGGGTAGGGAGCCTGCGTTGTTTGATATGGTAAGAGGCGATGCAAGGCACTGTGTCTATGGAAACCGAACCGCTGCCTTCCGGAGAATGGTGGCTCATCTAGGGAAGGTTCCTCGTCGAGTGGTGGTGCTTGTAAGTAGAGATAGGTTCTCATCGTCACTGGGAAGGTGACGTTTTCTATGCCATTTTCTTTTTCATACTTTGAGCGCTATGGTTCCATAGGTTGGAATAGAGTTGTTGCTCTGGGCATAGGCATGGGCGGCGCACACCCCTCTTGAGTGGACTAATCACGGGTTTGGATTTTGCGGTATAATTTTGAGCAATGGTTCAGCGGCTGACTTGTTGAAGGCGTGTCTTTGGAAAGCCGAAATGTCGATGGTCACTATAGTGTCGGTGCACGGTTGTACCACCATATAGGTTGTTCCATGTCCCTAGAAGTGCATCGAGCTAGGTGGTCTGCGGTTGGTAGGGCTCTCGCGACCATGTCCCTCTCTCGCAAGGGAGCCAAACTCAACAACAAAGTCTTTTTGGAACCTTGTTATGGTTAGAGGGATGGCACGATAAGCAAATTGGGTGTGTATAGCCTTGCCGGATGTGGCTGGTTGTGATGGTGCCATCGTTGAGGCACATCGGTCCACGATGACCGAAGTTTGCAAAGTCTTTGTTCTATCATGTCAATGTTGTAACCCGGGTCTTTATGACTGCCGGGGTTTGAGGTGCACGCGGAGCCTGGGTATCACAGAATCAATGTAATGTTAAATGAGTTCAGATTTTAGGGACTGAAATACTGGAATTCGATTTGGTTGAATATGCTATGCAATATACATAAATTTACAGCTTTTCTATATGAAGTTATTTGGAGCCAATCTATTTTTAATCAATACAATATGTAGGTTTCCCTCCTGTTTATTTTTTTAAGGTAAAGAAGTATTGAAACTATGGACAGCCCTAAACTTGGTACATGTGCAGTTTATTTCCCTCTTGTCTGATTGCAGAACTCCTACTTTCGGCCTGACGGCTTAAAAATCAAAAAGGATGGCCCCAAAGAAACGAAATCCAAAAATGTTTGTCAGAAACACTGAACTTATATGGGCAAAACGATGTTTTAATATCGATCTGAGGGACCTATTTGTTCTTTGTAAATAGCAGGAAAGGCACTAAGCTTTGTGAAACCCATAGGTTTGGATGTTGCAGTATGGGGCAAGCAAAGGGTGTCACGGCGCTAGGATCAAATGTATGTGGTGGGAAACCAGTGACATCTATGGTCACTTTGGTTTCCCAGTCGACAACACACCCACCAAACATATTGCCCCAAGGGCTAAGCTCCATGTAGAAGCCATTGCCGTGGAGCCTGCCATATGAAGCTACGAGCTTTGCTCTTCTTCGGCGTCTTCAAATTGAATAACAAAGTCGGAGTTGAATTTATTCATAACCGAAGGAGTGGCTTGGTTTTCAAATTCAGCTAGGAAGGCAAGGCGGACATCTCTAGCAATAGGTGTTGCACTCTGGGGAAAGTGTTTGTAGCAACAATTGCACACTCAAACTTTTGTTCAGCCATCATCAACTGACTGTCGGCTTCGAGGACAGATAGTCCTTGAAGGAAGTGAGGGTTCTATATAGATAAAAGTAGAGCAGATCTTAGATCAATTTTGTCTACGGTAATCTATATGTCTATGCAAAATTCTAAGCACTGGTGTCGATAATGAGATTTTGAGGCTTACCATGTTGGAGGCCATGAGGCTGTTAGGTAGTGAAAGTTTTCCTCGGTGGAGTTATGTTTAGGGAAGATTGCAGATAGCAACAGCAAACATTAATCTTGATGTTAATCAATGTGGTGGTTTGGTGTTTTGGGTGAAGTAATCGGGTTGAGCTCATTACCCGATTGGGCGAGTGGATCATGGGGCGGCTTCATTTTCCGTATTTGAAATCCAAGACCGGTCGCGCCGGATTCTTTCTTCGGGCGGTGAAGCTGTACTGATGAAGTTTATGATCAGATCCTTGAGGGAAGGTGAGAAGAGGACGAGCACTCGATAATTCGCAGAACCACGCTGCTCGCTTGTCCGAACCCGACATTAGCCCCATCCTGCCCCCCTCCTCTCCGACAGCCGATTGCACACGGTCCCGCGTCAATTAAGCTTCATTGGCACTTCTGGGAAAAGACGCAGCGACCGCTGCACCGGGCGGCGGAGCGGAGCGGGCGGGTAGCCGAAAAGCAATGCGCTAGAATCCGTCTCTCTTTTTTTTTTTTTTGGGCGAGAGGAGGAGGGAAAGGCGGAGACGGATATCGGGGGAAGAGAAAGGAACTCACCATATCTCAAGGACGGCAGCTTCGGGAGCGGAGGGAGGGGAGCTGATTTTATCACCAGAAAACAACAGGACCGAAAGCAATGTGAGGGAACCTAGGGTTATCGGGCGAAGCGGCTCCACACATCACTGAATGATGGTGTCCCCAAGCAAAGGAACTACACTGTATTTTGTCCCTGTATTTTGGCGATTATTCCGCCTTTTGCAGAATGCCACACGCAGCGGGGCCCTATGACCCTTGGCCAACACGGGCAAAAAAAAAGGCTGTCGGAAGCCATGCCATGAACGACGCCACGCGGACCACGCCCCACGCCGCCGACCAAACGGCCGAAATTTAGCCGCGACCGATAGACGGCCCTTCGACGCTCAATCAATGGGCGCACGACAACGCCGCCGTAAGTTTAGTCATTCCACTCGGCCGCGACCGAGCGAGGTGGGACTCGGGCGCCGGGCCATGGATGGACGATTTTATGCACGGCCCGACGTATTTTCCTGCGGAATTCGCAGTAATCGCACGAGGAACGGGTCAACGCCGCTGATCCTCGATGCAGAATCGGACGACGACGGCAAATAAACGACGAGGAACCGTGGCCGGCGAATGCTCCACCCCAATTTATCTTTACATTCCTTTTCCCTACCATTGTATGCAAGGTAAAGTATATATCCAAAACTACCCACAAAAGGCAAAGCATATCTTGCCTTTTTTTAAACTGATTAACTACTTTTAAACCAATTGACTTTTTTAGGGTTGCCTTTGATTAACTTTCTTTTTAGAATTAGAGGCCTTTGATTAACTAACTTTGTTTAGGTCTTTCGGACATGGGCTCCACCGGCCCAACCAAATAATGCAGGGCCACCACCACATCAGCAGCATAAAAGGCCAACCCCTAACCGCCCGCAGCCGAACCCACCGGATCCCCATTCCGCCGCCCCGCCGCCGAACCCCACCATCGCCGCCCATCACTACGGCGACGACTGTTGCAACAACCGCCTCCACCTTCACGCGCACGAGATTCTGAGGCTTGGATCTGAAGCCCGCCTCGATCACACAGCCACTCACCCACCGCCGTTCCACCGTCACGGTAGTGATCCCCACTCTCAGGCCGTATCTGCGACCTCGCCGGCCGGCGCCATGCGACGCGGAGGCGGAGGACGGGGAGGTGGAGGTAAAGGAGGGCGAGCAGGAGGAAGTGGAGGAGGAGGAGCGGGCTCCGGCCGCAGGGACACGCGCCACGGCGGCGCCTCCTATCGCGACGACCGTGGTAGGCGCTCCGACTACCGCTCCCGCCGCACCCCTTCCCCGGACCGCCGCCCACGCCGTTCGAGAGGCGACGACAACGACCGTAGCCCGCCTCGCGGAGGCCGCACCACCGGCTACAACGACCGTAGCCCGCCCCGCGGTGGACGCATCGGCGGCTACGGCAACCACCGTAGCCCGCCCCGCGGCGGCCGCATCGGCGGCTACGGAGACCGTACCCCGCCCCGGCGCGAGCGGGCGGGCTACGGTGACCGCGGCGCGTCGCCCCGCCGTGGGCATGCGCCATACAAAGATGTGGCGTTCGGCCCGCCGGGCGGCGACCGCCACGCCTCCTCTCCCCGTGCGCGCAGGGAGTACGGCGATAGCCGCGTCTCGCCACGCGGGGCCAGGGACTACGAAAGGGCGCCCTACCGCGAGGAGCGCGACAGGTATGACCGCACTGGCCGCGTGTCCGATCTCGGCCGCGACTCGCCGCCGGACTACATGCTCCCCTGACCACCCTTCCGATCTTGGACGTCCGGCATCCCTGCGCGCCGGGAGGAGGGAAACCGACTATTTTGGCGGCTCTGGCGACCGTAGCCTTCTCAAGGACGACTACCTTGGGGCCGGCCCTGGTACCCGGAGCATCGGAAAGGAGAACGAGTTGTTTGGGGCTGGTGATTTGACTCTCAGAATAAGTGCAACTGAAATGGGCAGGACTAGCGCCATGTACTCCCAAGACCGCAGCAGGCTGTCGCCTCCACCACCACCTCTGTATCCCACTGTGCCGCACGAGACTGGATTCTTGACAGGAGGATCTACCATGAAGGCCAGTGATGGTTATGGTGGTGGAAACACTCTGCACGATGATGGCAATATGAAGTATCACAAGAATGACCCATACATTGAGAGTAGAGATACTGAGAGGCATTATTCTGTCAGTAGGGACTTAGTTGTTGAGAAGGGTGGAGGCGCAGAAAGGTTTTATGGTGATGTGCCTGCTGGGAGGATTAGAGAACCAGAGATGCTTTACTCTAGGGGTATTGGTGGTTCCTCCTCTGGCTTGCCTGCCAAGGACCACGATCCATACAGGATGCACACTGCACCTGGCTACGTGACAAGCAATGGATACAACGTGGATGGCCTTGGCAGGTCATCTCATGACTCACTGGGGGTATGGGAGTGGTCATCCTCATAGGTTATCAGGAAGCCCATTAGAGCATGGCAGTGGTCATGATGTGGATATTGCAAGGCAGACACTCTCTAGGCATACACCAAGAGCTGCATCCTTGGAGTATGATGGACATGATACATATACTGCATCTGAGAACATACGTGGGGATGTCCCACTGAATTCACGGCGTATATCAGGCTCAACTTCTTTGAGAGGTCTCAGGGATGAAAGGATTAACGACAAGGGTAGCTTTGAAGCCATACATCAGGACACAGAGCACTTAGTTCAGCATTCTTATGGTGGTGATGCTTCTGCACGGTATCTAACAGCAAGAGGTGGTGATTGTCGCTACTCCCACTCCCCTGGAATTGAACCTATTGGAATTGCAAGGCGGCCAGCTCGTCAGCACGAGTTTGATTCTTCTGGTTACTCAAGTGATCAAGAAGCTCCCCTATGGTTTCTAGGAAAAGAGGCAGGAGTCCTGAATATCATGATCATGAGATAGATCTGTATCAAGCTGATCATGGGTTTGCAGGACATGAGCCCTATGATGATGATGTTGATGAATATGATATACCCCCACCAAGAATGTCACGATATGGCATGTTTTATGATGATGAATATGATGAAAGACATGATGTGCCAACTAATGGTGATGTTTTCTCAAGGCTTGATTTGCCACGTGAAACCAATGAGGAATGGTCTGATATGGATTGGGGGAACCATCCTCACTCTGACATCTTAGGTTATGGGTATTCAAAACACGTACCTATGCATCAGAGGCTGTCTAGACTCAATTCCCGCTTACAGTTTGGGGATACTCCCATGCATGGAAGAGGAAGGGGAAGAGGAAGAGGATTAGGTAGAGGAGGATTGACTAAGAGTGCAAAAAAGAGACTAAAAACTGCTCATCATCAGTTCGATGGTGGGTACCCATCAGATAGAAATGAGTTGGTTAGGCCGAATAAATTTTCAAAGTCGGCAAAAGTTGAACTTAATGATTCTGAAATGAAGCATGAAGATGCTCCAGAGTATGAGGATCCTCCTCTGCAGAAAGATCCACCAGAAGGTTCAGAGGAGTTCAGTAAACAGGTTGAGGAAGCATTTCTTAAGTATGCAAAGATGTTAAATGAGAGTTCAGCTATGCAGAAGAAATACCGTGAGGCATCAAAAGGATCTTTGTCTTGCTGTGTCTGTGGCAGGTTTGTCCTTCTTTGCCTGCGAACTAAACAGCTCCTCCTATAACTTCGTTAGCAGTTGCCTACTTGCTGGTATGGTGACTGGAATGGCTAAATCCAAGGAAAAGTAATGTGTTCTTTAGTCACATTAAAATGCACCTCACACAGTAGATAAGCTTAATAATTTGTATACACTATAGTTTAGGCTAACATAGTAAGTTACATTGATATTTCTCTTTAGGAAATTGGCAGAATATTATGTAGTTTCAGTGCCCATTCTGCCCCCTCGTTAAAGCAAACCTACATGTTTTATGTGGGGTGCATTATTATGTATATGTGTATTAGTAGGACGAAATAGGCTCATGGGCATAATCACAAAGCTCCTTTGAAGATTAGGTCGTGGAATGGGGATTGAGGAACATAGTATGCTCCTTAAGAGAGTTTTTTTTTTCACTTTGGGGATGAGATTGTTCCTGCATTCCTGGAACAGGAATGACATTCCTGGTGACAAACATGGACGGTGCTCATGGGACTGGGTATGCATAATGAAGATTTTGAGGAACCACCATGTGGATGTGCTGGACTATGGTAACATTCTCGGTTCAATGTTCACCCACATTTCTAAAGCATGCTGGTGCTTTTTATAAGGATTCAGACATAACCATTGGCGCCCAAAGGTTTGAGGATTGGTCTTTGTTGTGAACTGCCATTCTATCCTGTGGAGAGATCAGATGGTAATGCAGCTTGTATGGAGTACTGCATTGCAGTCTATCAGGTGTATTTGTATAATATGTCTGGGAGGAAGTAAAAGTAACAGCATTGTTCTGTTGATGAGAAGTTAGATTCAGAGTGTCGTTGCCATGAGTTAGTTGGGTTGTCGGAACTTCTTGTTGATAATATTTTGGCACCAAACACGATTTTGTCCTGTGAACAGGTAGCGGCATTGCCAAACTGCTCTTTCTCCTTGGTAACATGGACTGAACACTCGGCAGGCAATATGTGCAAATTTGGATACCATTAAACATGTGCAAATTTGGAGACCATTGTGCAAGTTTGGCAATTTGTTTGGAGGCACAACATTATGGCTTCTTTATCGAGCCCTCAAGCATGTTTAATTTAGATCGTTACCTAGCCTACCAGTACTAGTATATTAGAATTTCGCTAGCACAGTTTGAAAACCATGCGTGCACAGGTTTGCCAAATCAAGATGACAAAGGTTGCCGCTTACATATGTCTGGAGCGGTAGAGCAGCCTGAGTTATGCATGGGATGTATGGCATGCCGCTATTTATTTCTTGCAAGAGTCTGTAGGTTGCCGCTATGGGTATGAACTAGCCATGGGTTTTGTTTAAACTACAAGTAGGGCTTTATGGTTGTTTTTATAAGTATATCGTACCTTTTGCTGCCCTGGTAATTTGACCATGAATTCTACTCTTGCATTTGAAATGCATGAAATCTAATTAGTTTTACTATGGTATATATACTAGTACATACAGCACTGATCAGCTCCATATGCGTATCCTGATAATTTGACCATGACTGCTGTCCTTTTCATGTCTAGGTTTTAAATAGTGTTTGTAATGGCATATGCGTATCAACTAGTACAAATACACCACACCACTTATACAGGCATATCACTTAGCTATAGTTATCGATTTATACTAGTATTTTCTATCAGCGATTATCATAACCTTTCTATGATCAAATAAAAGGTGTGTTTTTTTTTTTTTTTTGACAATAACTTTAGATTACTAAGTGAAGTATGCTGCAAATTTGATTTATTTGTCTGGCCCAAACCAGATGTCACTATATTTTGATTGATTGAAGCACTAGTAGTGTGTCCCATTATTTCCTTGAGTTAGTCCAGCAGAGATTGGATTCAGTAGTTCTGACACATTGCTTGAATATTTCTGGATTAGTGCAGCAGATATTTGGGGATCAATTTTTTTTTACAAAGTTTGCTATATTGGCTCTTTGTGTTCCACTTGATTTTTTATAGAAAACTGGTGGCTACACCCTTGTGAATCATTTTGAATACTGTGAATGATCATGATCATGATGCCCTCAAGAGGATGTCGGAATGTGGTTTCTTTTTATCTGCATAGTTTGATTGACTGAATAATCACTTAGATTCTAACCTGAAGAAATACTCTGTTTATTTTGTTTTTTTTGTTTACTCCTACTACAGTGTAGCGAGGAAGTTTCCAGACCTTGACGCTGCTATCACATGCTTATGATACATGCAAGGCGGGTTTAAAGACAAAAACACTTGGGGTTTCACAAAGCACTCTGTGTTCTGATGGGGTGGAATTGGAATGTTGCTCCAGACACATCTAAAGCCCATCACAGCATTCCATCTGAGGAAGTAAATGACATGAGGGGTGACCTCATGCTGTGGCCTCCAGTTGTTGTGATACATAACAGCTCGACTGGTAATGAGGCAAAGGATACTGGTGCCAATATTGTGTCCATAGAAGAAATTGAAGGTCTATTGGCAGGTTAGTATTCACTGAGACAAAAAGAACCTATCTGGGCAGCACCTTGTTAACATTTTGTTTATCTGTAATTCTCTATGATAACTTAGGATAGTGGCTGAATATGTGCTCATGTTGTTTTCTGTTATATTTCCTAAAGATATGTTAAATGAAAATGATCGACTTATTCAGTAGCCTATTGTAGGCATACTTTGTTCGTTTCAATTCTGGTAGTATTTTTCCAAAGCAAAATGAATGTTTGTCTATTGTTGTTACAGTTTTGTGGTGCGGAATAATTCTTAGAAGTATCCACACTATATTTTATTATTGGTATTGTTTTACTTGTTTAAAATTTGTTTATATTGTCTTACTCATCCAGATATTGGGGTACCACATGAGAAGGCGAGGGTTAGCCATGGAACACCAGCCAATCAGAGTGTGTTCCTGGTGAAGTTCCAGCCAACAATATCTGGGTTTCAGGAAGCCATGAGAGTCCATACCCATTTCTCAAGCAGAAACCAGGGCAAGGAAGAGTTCCAGCTGATGAGAGGCAGCAAAGGTAAGAAGGCTGCCTCTACTGAGAGCCTGGAAGAGCTGCTGTATGCACATATTGGGGTCGTGGAAGACCTGGGGTTTCTGGATGACGGAACGAAGAAGAGATGCAAGGTCAGGAGTATGAAGGAAATTGAGGCAAATGCAGATGCAACACTTAATTTAGAACCGTGAATCAGACAGATTATAGGCTATTAGGTCTAGTACTAGGATCTGAACCGTTTAAAGTGGTCCTTTTGCTTGGTTTTGCAGCTGCTTGCTTTGTCCTTGTGGCTGTAACGTAAAAAAATGTCTAAATTTTGCTTTTGCCATTAAAGAGTGATGAAATTCCGTTGCCTTTTTGTCTGGGAAAGGCCTGCATCGGTGTGCATGGCTAAAAATTGTGTTGCCCAGTGGCTGGATGGAATTTTTCACTCCTTTAATGGCAATTAATGCCAAAAAAAGCAGAATTTCCTGGTCGAAGAACCTAGTTTACACTTTGTATCGAGTGGATCTTTATTATTATATCTTTTATATTTGTCGAATGGATCTTCTTTATATTATGGAATCCCTTTTTCAAATCTTTTGCTGTGAGGTGCGTAGATTGTGGACCTTGGGCTGTTTAGATGAAGCTTGTCAGATTGAAATGCACGCAGAACTGCAGCTGCAGGGAGTGAATTTTCTCAGGTGGCCATGAGAAAGGCGTTGAAGATGAGGGTAGTAGCCTAATCCATGCGCAGCATTTTTATTGTTAATTTATGCTATTTGATGGAGGTAACCATCATAATGAGCTTGAGTTTGTTTCAACTAAGGATTTCATATGAGTGAACAAAATTTACTTCAGTAGACTAGTAAATAGCTATAGGCAACTGGCAACTTGGATGATATTTTTTCTGGATGATGTGGGTGGAAGATAAAAGTAAGAGTAAAAATTCACTTTAGGTCCTTGAACTTGTCATGAGGTCTCATTTGGAGTCCATATACTTAGAAAACTAGGTAGCGGTCCCCGAACTTGTCATGAGAGGTTCATCCGGGTCCAAAACCGGGTTTGGTAGGCGGTTTTGCTACTGATAAATGATTTTTGTCTTTTTTCTTTTTTTTTTCAATTTAGATTGAATCTACGAAAAATCATAGTAAATTATAGAAAAATCATAAAATGAAAAAAATATAATTCTTTTGGACTTTCACGTGAGTAGATCTACAAGTGAACATATAATATAGTATACTTTAGTACAAAATTTTTATTGTAGCTTTAGATCTATGCTTTTATGTAATTAATTGAAATAATTAGTAGTCTGCACTTCTAATTATTTTATTGGACTAAAGCATATCATATTATATACTACATTTGCATAGACATGCGCATGTGGAGTCAAACAAAATTAGATTTCTATTATATATTTTTTTTTTTTTGATTTACTATGATTTTTTAAAGATTGACCAAATAAATAACAAAGAAAAAAAAATAAAAGCTTCGTGAGAAAAAAATTTGTACTAAGTTATACCATATTATATATTCACTTGTAGTCTACTCATGTAAAATTTTGTATTAGAGTATACTATATTGTATGTTCACTTGTAGATCTACTCACGTGAAGTCTAAAAGAATTAGATTTTTTATTTTATGATTTTTTTATAATTTACTATAATTTTTTAAAGATTCAATCTAAATTGGAAAAGATAAAAACCACTTACTGTAGCAAAACTGCCAACCAAACCCGGTTTTGGGCGCGGATGAGATCTCGTGACAAGTTAGGGGGACCTATTTACCTAGTTTACTAAGTACGTGGGCCAAGATTTGCACCTCATGACAAGTTCAAAGGGACCTACGGTGGATTTTACTCTAAAAGTAAATACAGCTGGAATGTATTTTCTTGGAACTTGGAACCGTGAAGTACCACAAATAAACTACTCGGCTTAGGATCCGAAACTGCTCAAAGTTTGTAGCATCCCATTTGCTTAAGGCTGCTTGTCCGAGTAACTGTAACGTCAAGAGAGGACAAAACTTCGGCTTTTGCCATGAACAAGCGATGAAATCCCAGACAAATTTTGGATTTTTCTTTTTCTCTCACTGGGATCTTGCTGTCGCCAAAAACAAATTTTGCGTGTGTTTAATAAGGCGAAAAAAGGGAACTGTCTCGGTGAAGAATCTATATATCCTACGGTATACGAAATACTGAAATAATATGTTATATGAAGCATTATGCTCTTTTTCTGTCTGTGGCCCGCTGTCATCTTCGGAACTCGGTAGTTGCCCTGGAACTGGAATTGTCATGTACCCCCCTCCATCTTAAATTGTAAGTCGTTTTGACTTTTTTTTTGGTTTCAAGTTTGCCATTCGTCCTTATTTAAAAATTTGCGTAAATATAGTTAAATTTAAAACATTCTTTAAGAACTTTTATTAATAAAGAAAGGCACGGAAAAAAAGTGATATTTTACACAAATTTTTGAATAAGGCAGTGATCAAACTTTTATCAAAAAGGTCAAACGACTTACAATTTAGGATGAAGGGAGCAGTATTCATGTTTGTTTGAGCGTTTGGTCGGTGAAAATACAGAGAAAATTGCATACCTGGTACTCCAATCATCGCGCTTGGAAAATACGGAGGTTGCCGAGATATCTGTAGGTCGGTGGGGAAAAGTTTTTTGGTGGGAGTTTGGTTAACATGTTGGCATGCATACGTACGTTTTTTTTTTTTTTTTTTTTTGTTGCGTGGATGCGCTGAAACTGAGATTACCATTCGAAGATACTCCATCCGTTTTAATCTGCCTTTTTTTTTTTTTTTTGGCTCTTGTGCAGAAAAGCCGAGCAATGGGACACGATTGGAAATGGCATTGGCTTCCGCAAGCAGGAGGCAACGGTCGGCAGCTGACCCAAGAGGACAGACAGACTGCCCCACAGCAGCGATCCAGTCCGTATCGTATAAATGCAGCTGCAGACGTGCAGTTCCCTCTTCATTTTTTTTTCCCCTTGTTGAAACGACAAACAGTCCATATGGTAAAAGTGCAGCATATCGAGCTCCGCCAACTTGAACGGCGCTTGGTGGCAGTTAAAGTGGAGCAGGCCTCGTTTAGTTGGGCAAGTTTTTGTCTTCAACTTCCAAATTTTTAAACTCTCTCTTAATCATATCATATTAAATACATCAAAATACATATGTTGGAGTAGTAAATGTAGTTAAAAAAATTAACTAATTACACAGTTATTATGTTGTACATGACGAGGCGAATCTTTGAGCCTAGTTAGTCCATGATTGGATAATGTTTACTACAAACAAAGCGAAACGTCTTCTGATGTGTGCTTCTGAGAGTGCAAGCGATTGCTCGTGCAAATTTTTGCCCAACTAAACAAGGCCAGGTGTGTTTAGATCCCAAAATTTTGGGTGCAAAATTCATGTCACATCGTATTAATCGTCCGAAAGCACGTTTCGTTTTGTTAGTGGTAAATATTATCCTACCATGGCGTAACTAGCTTAAAAAAGAATCGTCTCGCAATATATATCTAAATTGTGCAATTAGTTTATTTTTTTACTTACTCCCTAAATCGGGCGTTCGAGAACCGGGGTGCCTCGGGTGCCGGCAATAAAATTTATGGGCGTGTGCCCCCTCCTCCTATGGCGTAGCGCAAGATGGACACGGAACACGGCGAAGTTTATCCCGGTTCAGGCCAACGGGGCCCTACGTCCGCCGGGTGGTGTCCCGCTGCTCGTGTTACCTCGCTCAAAAGGTGAGCTTGTAGTAGGGGTTACAAGCGGTGTGAGGGAGAGACGCCCGGTCTCAAGCCCCACGATCGTGGTGGTAGTGGTGGTTATGCTTTTGTGTCCGCGCGGGGATCCCCCCCTTTAATGGGGCATTACTCCCCCTTTTATAGAGGGAAGAGGAAGTAATGTTTACATATGTGGATGCCTAGGTGGCTAATTCGAGGCTATGCTCGTTGCATGCGCACGACCGGGGCTGGCCTTGGGCGTTGTTTGATGAAGACACGGCGTCCCAATCCGATGGAGCGGACGTGCCGTTTCCGGTGCGGCCCGATGATCCGTGAGGCGTCCCTCACAATCCGCGATGGCGAGGGCGGTCCGGGAGAAAGCCGGCCGCGTGGCGTGTCATAAGCCCGAGGGTCGGCCCGTCGTGGCGTCTTGGCCGCGTTTCGGAAATGAAGCGGTGTTGTCCCGGTTTGGTCGGGGGCGGCGTAATATGTCACCGGTCCACCTTGTGTCCCATCGGTCGGATTTGGGAAGTGATCCGGGCGGTCCCATTTGACCGGGCGGTGTCGATGGCCCGGGCGCCTCGTCGGCCGTGTAACCGCATTAAATGCAACAAGTTTCCCTTCCTTGAGACGGTCCTCCCACGCCCGAGGGTCTATGACCCCGGGTGAGTGGGCTGAGCCACCCCCGCCGAGGATGAGAGCCGGGTCTCCCTCGGGCAGGCGGAGTTTTTGCGCCAGGGGTGGTGAGCTAGGCCACCCTCGGGCGAGGCGGAGGTCTCTCATCCGAGGCTGGTGAGCTAAGCCACCCCGGGCGAGACGGAGATTTGGGGTTGAATCCGAGCCTTAGGTTGGCCGATGATGACGTGGGGGCGCCATGGTTCGTCGTCTTGTAAAGGTCCGCGACTTTGTCCTCCGCGTGGCGTAGCGAGCTCTTTTCATCATGCGGTGACTCGAGTGGGCGTCGTGGGCCAACTCCGTCTTCACGTAGGCGTCGTGGCTCTTTGGCCTGGTCCACCGTCTGCTGGACCGTCCCTTCTAAAAAGCGGGATGATAGCGGGCCGAGTTTTTCTTGGGCCCCGACAGACCGACGATTTTCGTTATATGAGAATGTCACGGGGCCCGATATTTAGGACCCGACGGTAGCCCTCGAGCCCCGAGCGTGTGGTGGACTCGCCCGAGGGTTGTGCCCGTTCCGTCGCCTTGTTTTTTCTCGGGGTGGTTCGTCTACTATGGGTGCGGCGGCGATCACCAAGGTAGCAAACCCAGGGCTCCGAATGGAATGGCGGATTCCTTCGAGGTCTTTATACCTCGCCGCCGGCAAGGCGAAAACAGCTCTTAAATTGCGCTTATTTGTGCGGGAGTCGTTTCGGTTTTTGCGTGGGCAGCCGAGGCGCGACTTCATGTGCGCAAGGTCGACCAGGGCTTCCTCGACTTTGATTATACGCTCCTCGTCGCCCTCCCGAAGGGAGGAGGAGGGGAGACACACCTCGGTGCCCTGAAAGCCGACCATGGTGCGCTCCGTTTGAACGTTGTAACGGGTCGTTTTAGTGGGGTGCCCGTGCCCTCGCCGGAGCAAGGGTCGGCTATGTGATCTAGGATTCACCCCATGAGAACCCTCGGACCGCTTAGCGGATCCCGGGTTTGACGGGTCAACCGAGGGCCTGTAGGCCTCCCACGGATGGGACATCTCTATAGCAAAGACCCGCGGGTCTTAAACACGTTCAGGAAATCCCGGCCCCGGAGGGCTTTGGGCATAGCCGGTTGTGCATTTCCATCCCGGTCCATGGTTCGGGTTATCCCGAGGCGACTATAGAAACCCATGTGGGCCCAACGGCAACATCCGGATCGTAGGATGCACGTTGACGTGCGCTTGACCGGGAGGCTCGTTTGGTTCCCGCGGGAGGTGAGAACCGTCATCGGACTAACTTTTGCCCCTTAGGGTCGGGCGCACGCTTGGATATGAGCGGCGGACGGTTTTACCCCGGCGGGAGGCGAGGCGTCTCTCGCCGCGCCCGAGGTGGCGTGCGGTTCGATCCGATGGGGCGTGGCTCTGTGGCTTCTTGTCGAGGGGGCGATGTCGAGAGCACCGTCAAGGTGCATTAATGCTCTTGGCGGCTCTATCGCGCTGGCCGAGCCGTTGGATGAGCGGTTCCTGTTTCATCATGGGCCGTTCATTCCAGTCGATTCGTTTGCCCGGGCCGGCGGTTTGCCTTCCGTCCCTATAAATATGGGGGTCACCGGGCAGGCGGATAGTTGCTCCTTTGTTCTTGCCATCGCCTTCTTGCCTTCTTTCTTTGCGGCAATCGGGGAGATAGAAAGAAAGATTGGGAGAGATTAAGGGGAGAGATCCACTTGCCTTTGGCTCGTCGCGAACGGTGTTGCGGTGGTTCTTTGTTCTTCGTCCTCCCGTTTGTCCATGGCGCAATCGGTGGTCGTGACGGCGCGAGGAGGTGCTCGATGCGAACCGTGGGCGAACGACGGCGGCGAGGAGAAAAGCCGGCGCCTTGTCGAGGAAGGGCTTCTTCGCCCTCGTACCAATGCCGAGCGGCGGAGTGGATTGCGCCACATTGGACCGAGGAGGAGCCTAACCCTCCCGATGGCTATGTGGTGAGTCCGATGGATCTTCACCGGCCGCGGGTTCGGGATGCCGGCGGGGCGGTTTATTCAGCGATTCTTCATTATTATGACGTCGAGCTCCACCATCCGCCCGAACTCGATCTCGGTGGCTATCTTTGTTATCCTCTCGTGAGGGATTCACGGGGATCGAGCGCATTGGGACCTTTGGAACGTGGTTCTTCAAGGCGGATCTCACCACCGCCTCGGTGGTGAAGGGAGGGGCACGGGCGCATTGGCGTTGGTGGTTGCTTGTATTTGCAAGTCCCGTCGGGCGGACAAGGCGAACCGGCTGATGGGTACATCGTGTCCAAGCTCACCTCCTCCAACAAGGGGTGGCAGGACCGGTGGTTCTACCTCTCAACAGCAGCGGGAACGCGCTTCCAGCGACACGGGCGTGTCCTCAGCGGCGGCAGAGTAAGTGGGGTGGGGTCCACCCTCGGCGGATCCCCGGTTGGAGGGCTGAGGGCGGCGGTCCTGCGGCTCGAAAGGGAGGTGAACGCCCCGCCGTGGTTGCCGCTTTTCATCGGCGGCCGGGTGTTGCCATTGATGGCTCGCCCTTTGTGCATGTACCGGATGACCCCTCGGCCGTTGGTCTTGAGGAGTCTCGGATGTCGCCCCTTTTGCTTTCCCATCGATGGCACGGCCAAGAGGGTGAGGGAGCGTTGGGGTCCAACACTCCGTCAATTCGAGATCCCTATGCGCCCCCCGTGGGTACATCTCTTTGTAGCGCTTTTTGGCCGGCGTTCTTGCATTGTCTTGTTGTTGCCGCGTGGCTACCACCGCGGTTCTTATTCCATCTTCTTGAGGTCGTTTGAACTATCATGACTCTCCTCCGCCCTCATGCCCGATCTAGATGCCGCGCGCCGGGCGGTAAAACCGTGCTCGGGCGGCCGACGGAGGGCGAGGGCGGCGCGAGGGGGAGAAGAAGAAGAAGAACGTGGCCCGCGCCCAACCGCCGGCCGCTCTGTGAGGCGGGGCCAATCTTTGATACCTCGACCACCAAGGAGGACGAGGTTCGCCGGAACTCGCCGGATGACGATGTGGCGGCCCGGTGATGGGCCGAAGCCTTGGGGTTGCCGACCCACAGGGGTTGGCTACGTGCCCGAGCTCGGGACGCCGAGGTCGCCGGGACTCGTGCGCCCGGGGCTTCCTCCCCGAGGCCCGGGACCTAGTGGCGGCTCGGGGTTTCACCGATGTGGGCGCCTTGACGTTGCAAGGTGAGGCTCGGCGTGAAGGGCCACCACCGGGAGCGTCCGGGGCGCCGCCGAGGTGAAGAGCCGGAGTGCGCCCTTTCCTCGCCTCGCCTCCAGCGGAAACCGGAAGCCGTGGGGGAGACGGCCCGCGGCGTCCAAGTGCGATGCCGTGTCGCAGATCTTCCGTGCCTCGGCCACACCGGGGGCGTCGATCCCCGGGCCTCGTGAGTCCCTTCGTGTTTTTCTTTCTAGCTAGCCTCCTTTACGGTATTTTTTGGCTTCTTTTTGACGGCGTTCTTGACTTCGAGGAAGGGGGCCCCCCACTGGTCCCTTGCACCCCTCCAAGAAGGCCCCGAAGGCTAGTGCAAGCCTTGTCAGGCCCGTAGCGGGGTTGTCTCACCAAAACGTTGTCCCACCCCTGCGTTGGGCCCCCCTGGTGTTAGCCCCGAGCCTCGGGAGGGTCGGGCCCAAGGCCTGGACCACCGAGATTTCTCAGGGAGTTCCAAGCCCTCACGGTGGTGATGGTGGGTCGTCCACCCACCCTATGGTGATCGACTCGAGAGCTTCAGCTCGGCCGCGGCGCCAGCCAGTAGCCGGGCCGATAGGCGCCCGTTTGAGGGGTCCCACGACGCCATTTGCCCCCCCGAGGAGCCAAGCCCCTTCGGTCCGAGTTCTCTCGGGAGGAGCTTTTCGAGGAGGCGGAGACACGGAGGTCTTCACTTTGTGTCGCCCCCCACCGACCCGGGGCCCGCGAGGCGATAACTCGACTTCCCGTTGCTCCACGCGCCCGCGTCGACACACCCTTCGCAAAGCGTCGTTTTCGGCGTTGGTGAGGTCCGCGCACCGTGGTCAGCCTAAGGGCCTTCGGACTTTTATCGGTCCGGGTTTCCCGAAGCCGCGGAGTCGCCGCGGATGAAATGCTTCCTCCCCGAGCGACTCGTTGGGGTGGTCCCCCTGACCTTGGGTGATGTGCCCGGGGTCCGTCCCACCGGTGATCGATGACCGCCCCGAGGTCCGGCGTGGAGGACTCATGAGCGTATCCGCCAAAGGTCGCCACGCGCCTTGGCGGCGATGGGTGACACCATAACCGGCCGTCGCCGTAGAGGCCGATGCTGGAGTGTCTTGGCCGCCATTTTCCGTTGCATTTTCTTTATGTATGTGCCATAATTGGTGGTGTCTTTTTGCCGAGAATCTCCGCGATTCGCCTCGGAGAAGCTCCTTCCATGAGAATGTCCGAACCGGACCGCCCTCGGGCGTGCACGCTGCGAAATTGATCAAGGCCCAAAGCGAGACGCCCCGGCTTACTACTTCCGCGAGAGGGAGAGGGAGTTGTGGCACAGCCCTCGGGAGGCCGAGCTCGTCAAGGTCAGTCCGAGGCCGCCAAAGGTGGCGCTCGAAATGGCTCGTGAGCCGGGACTTTGAGGATGCCCCTAAGCGAGCCCTCCAGCCCTAGAGGAGGCCAATGGCGGCCGGGGCGGATCCCCGAAGAGGCAGGCCCGGAGATGTGCGACACCCTCGAACACCGTGATCGGGGGAGTTGGTGTCAGGGGAGACCCTCGTAGCGAGAAGGAGGAGCTCCACAAGTCGCCGCGGATGAGCACGGGCGTGATCTTTGGGCTGGCAGCTGAAGTGCCAAGGTACGTTCTTTCCTTTGGCGGGTTTTTCCGCCCTTTGATTGCTTCATATTTGCCGACATCACCTTGGTACTGTCGCCGAGGCGGAGAAGGTCCGACCGGGCCGTGGAGACGCGGTTACGCCGCTGGAAACTGGAGCAGGAGCGTAAGTCGTACCGGGGAGCTAGAAGAGGCCCCGTCGGACTTCATCCACCGCTTCGGGCGACAACACGGAGGAGTGGGGCCTCGCTCGTAGTCGCTTCTGAGCGCTGCGGGCGGTTTCGGAGTCGAGCTCGGAATGCCTTCCGGCTCGGCGCGCGGCGGACGTGCATGGTGGTGTTCTCGCTTCGCACTTCCCGATGCAGCCCGCGTACCGGAAAGCGGGGCAACGTCCGCGGGGGCTTTTCCACCGGCTTCGAATGACGAGGGGCGTGGCCGACGCCAGCCCGGGGAAGGATGCGCCCGATGCGCCAAGGCCAGGGAGTTGTATATAACCGTGGGCCCGATCTTTGCGGCAGCGGCTGGCCTCCCGCTTTGAGCGAGTATGCCCCTCCGTATTCCCCCATAGAATCAAGCTATGGCCGGACAACGCGGAGATGCGGGATCCGAATCTCGAGGATCTTGTACCGCGGGTCCGGCGCCTCCCTCGGGGGATACCATTGCCGAGGATGTCGCCCGCGATGCCTCTTCTTAAATTTTCCGTGACGCCTTGCCAGTGGGCCGAGGCTCGCGATGCCCCTTGATCTCCCCTTGTATAAAAAAAGTTAAATGGATAAGGAATGTGTTCATAAACAATGGTGCTACCGAGGCCTTGTGTCTTGGGCATGTGCGTTATGATTGTGTTCGTCTCTCGAATTTCGTTTATTGTGTGGTAGGGTCGCTTGCTTTCACATTTCGGCGAGATAGTGAGCATATGGATGCCACCGGGGCGGGTCCGCGACGGGTGCCACTAGGGACGATCCGGCTTGGCTCGGCTACCTCACTTAGGATCTGCGTGTCGCGACCTTCGCCAGCTTAAACGATCGATCCTAGTGTCGCTTATGAGGGAGAACTTTTTTTCTTTGAAGAAAAAGTTTGAAAAAAAGAAAGAGGAGGGTCCCAGGGGGTCCCGTGTGTAACTGAGGAGTTTTAGTCTTGTCTTTGGGCGAGGCTAAGACTCCCTTAAGGTATGCACAAGAAGTATTTCTTCATAAAAGATGTAGATCTTTTATTGGCGCAAAAAAACATAAGTGTTTGACTTCTAGTGCGAGGTTAAGGTAGTAAGCGGCGTAAATTTGTTCTATGTTCGGCGTTGGAGTAGACTTCACCCTTCTCGTTCTTCAACTTGTAGGTCCGGGCCTTAGTATTCGCCAGCGATGAAACAAGGCCCTTCCCAAGGTGGAGTGAGCTTGTGGCGCCCTTTGTTATCCTGGCACGATGCGGGGTAGTTGACTTGGAACTCCGAGGCTTCGATCGCTTGGCATGATACTTAGCGTGAAACTTGTTGGTATCTTCTTTGAATGCGAAGTGCGACATCGTCGGGCCTCATCGACTTGGTCGATGGAATCTTACCTTGCTGCTTGGTTGCCACCTTTCGGTGTAGGCTCGCGGCCTTGGGGACCCATATTCAATGTCACGTAGGCAAGATCGCCTGCGGCCCCATAGACTAGAAAGAATGGGGTGAATCCGTGGCTCGGCACCGTTGTTGAAGGCTCCATAGTACCGAGCGGTAGTTCTTAGTACCATTTCTTCCCGTCTTGGTTCGGTGATTGAAGATCCCGGCTTGAGTCCTTGTAGGATCATGCCATTTGGCACGCTTCCACTTGACCGATTTGGTCCTTGGGTGGGCTTCGGCGAGGTGTCCACCGGATGCGTAGTCGTCACAAAAGTCGAGGAACTTTTCCCCGAAGTTGGTTCCGTTATCCGTGATGATGGGTTGGGACTCCAAAGCGGGCAATGATGTTAAGTAAAGAACTTCACGTTTCCTCGTCCGAGGGTTCACCGCGGCTTCGGGCCGATCCACTTGGAGAACTTAGCCGATGGCGACTAGGACATGAGTGTGTCCTCGGTGCGCCCGGGAAGAGGGGCCCACCGAGCCCCCATACCGCAAAATGGCCATGTCCGGAGGTATGGTCTGCAGGGGCTTGTCGCTGGAAGATGTGTGTTGCTGCGTCGCGTAGAATTGACACCCTTTGCAAGTGCGACAACTTCATTTTCGTCCGTACGTAGGGCCAGTAGGAAGCTTGCACAAGACTTTACCAACAAGAGTCCTTGGTGCGGCATGATGGCCACATTCCTTTATGGGTGTGTCTCCAGCAATTCTTGGCCGAGGGGTGCGAATTTATGCATCGCATGTATACTCGAGGCTCTTTCTTGTAGAGCTCTCTTTTCTCTCCAATTAAGTGTGAAGGACTTTAGGTTCTGAGGGCCAACTGGCGAGCCTGGTTTTATCCTCGGGTAGTTCTCGGGTATTCCCCATAGAGGTTTCTCTCGATCGAGGAGACTTGGAAACCGTCATGGCTTCGAACACGCCTTGTTGAGTTGTCTCTAGAAGCCCCAGGTGTTCCAGGGGTGTACTTAACCAGAAGGCTCGTTGAGATCTCGAATTGAAATACGTTGGGGAACGGTACCTGGTCGCCCGCGACCTTAGCGAGCTCGGGTCCGCACTTCATTGTAGCGTCTTGGGTGTGCTTGTGCTCAAGCGGGTGGAACTTTTCCTCCGCGGCGCGCACTTCACCGACAATATGCTTCCATCTTGGGTTGTAGCACTTGTAGGCCTTCATGACTTGGTCAATAACTAGTTGAGAATCTCCCCTGGTTTCCAGCAGAGCCGGATCAGGAGGTCACCGCGATCTGAGACCGTTAACAGCGCCTCGTGATTCTGCGCGACGTTGTTGGAGGCGGGGAATGCAACAGGATGGCATACGCTTGTGAACCCCAAGGGGTGAGATGAAAAACAAAACGGCTCCCGCACGCCTTCATCATGGACCCGTCAAAATACATGGTCCAACATTCGGCTTGGATAGGTGCGGGGGTAGTTCGCGTATCGTCCACTTTCGGCCAAAGTCAACCAAGATTTGGGACTTTATCGCCTTGCAGGCGAGGAGCGATATCGTCGCCCATGAGCTCCACGCCCATACCGCCACTTTCTTCCGTGTAGCCTCGATTTTGGATGATTTCAGGGGAATGAGGATACCGGCGGCGGAGGTGCGTGAGGAAGTAGTGGCGAAGTTTTCTTAAGTGTCGGTCTGATGGTGTCTGGCCGATTTTTGCATCTGCGATATCGAGTCTTGGTGTCGGAAAGTACTTCCGCGATGGAAGTAAGCGAGCGTTGGCGGCTTAGCGTGTGCCCCTCTTCGCGCTCTACCTCGACCACCGTGGCCGACTACAGGTAGTGGGTACGTGTAAGAGCAAAGGTCTCTCTCCTAGGTTTGGTGGCACGGGATTGGTGGACTGGTCGAGAACTTCTTGAGGGTTGCGGGCTTCTTGACCTCGGGGTCGAGCAAAAGTGCTGATCTTGCGAAGGGCGATGGGGAAGGCCCTTTCCCGAAGCGGGGAAATGAACACCTTAGTGAACCCGGGCAGCCCATGACCCACGAACTCCTTTGAGGTCTCCGGATTGGCCCCATCTTCGTGATCAGCGTCAACCTTGGTTGGGTTTGCCGATGCCTGGTTGAGAGGCGATGAAACCAGCCCGGCATCTCGAGGGGACCCCAAATCGCATTTTTAGGGTTGAGTTTGACTCCCTTCTTGTTTAGGCACTTTCGAAGGTTTCCCAGGGTCTCTCTCCGCCAGTCGGCGTTTTCTTGGATTTTTACCACTATATGTCGACGACATAGGCTTCCACAATCTTCAGATGAGTTCTCACGAAGATGATTTGCATCACGGTATTTGATACGTTGCCCGGCGTTCCCTCGGCGAAGAGGGGCATTGTGAATAACAATACATCTCGAAGGGTGTTATGAGCGAGGTCGCGAGCTGGTGGACTCTTTTATTTTGATCTAATGGTTGCGAGTATGCATCGAGAAAGGACAAAAGTCTAGCATCAGCGGTGGAGTCGACAATTTGGTCGATTCGAGGCAAAGGAAAGGAACTTTTGGACATGCTTTGTTGAGACTAGTGTAGTCCACATCCCTCCATTTCCCATTCTTTTTCTCTACTAATACGAGGATTAGATAACCACTACGGGTGGAATACTTCCTTTATGAATCCGGCCTCTGGTAGCTTGTGGATCTCTTGCCGATGATCTTCGCTTGGCGTCATCAAAAAGCGCCAGCCCTTTGCATGCATGGCCTTTGAGCCGGTCCGGATGTCTAGGGAGTGCTCGGCGACATCCCTCGGTATGCACGGCATGTCAGGGTCCCCATGCAAAGCGTTTTGGCGTTACGCGCGGAGGAAGTCGGCGAGCTTTCCCTATTTCGGATCCGGCTCGGTGATGGTCGTGCTTCTCCTTTGGTTGCTTGGGATGAGTGGGATCTTCTTGGTGCGAGGAGGGCTCAGCTCCAGCCTTGGCCTGCGTGCTCGATTGCGCGATCTCCGTCAAAGCTTCTCTTGCGTTGGCAATGAGTGCCTCGGCAATGGCGAGTGCCTCGGCGTACTCCGCGCTCTCCACGTCGCACTCATATGCGTGAGGGTGCGAAGGGGCTGTCGTGATGACACCCGCCGGCCCGGCATCTTGAGCTTGAGTAGGTATAGTTGGGGACGACCATGAATTTGGCGTAGCTAAGGCGCCCGAGGAGTGCGTGGTATGTACCGGACTCCAAGGATCTCGAAAGGTGAGAGTCTCTTGCACGAAGTTCGAGGGTCCCGAAGCGAACCGGTAGAGTCGATCTGCGAGGGGCTTTCGGTTGCTACTTGCGGGGGCAGCGCCGTTGAATCGCGAGCCCTCACGGGCGGATCTTGGACTTGTCCACCCGAGGGAGGTCGAGCGTTTTCTACGTAGATGAGGTTGAGGCTGCTTCCCTCGAGTCCATAAGGACCTTTGGTGAGCGGGTATTGGCAATGATGGGATCCACCACTATTGGATAAGCCCGGGTTTGGGGATGTCTTTAGGGTGATCCGGTGGTCGAAGGTGATGGCCAGTCAGGCCACTAGCGCAGCCGGGGTTGCCGGCTCCGTGGCATACACCTCCGGCGCTCCTTCTTTGCGTTGCCGCGCCCGACATGTTGCTGGTGTTGCTGCCCGAAGATCATGAAGCGATTGTTCACCGCCGGGAACCCTTGTCTTGCCCGCCCAAAGCGCCGCCCTCGAGCCTCCTTCCCTCTTCACCCTCGGGGAATGGCCTTGAGTTTGGCGAAATGTTTGCGTACCGTTTTGCATTCCTCGAGGGGTGTGCTTAACGGGGTAGTTGTGATTACGGCATGGCTTTTTGAGCATGTCGTGAAGGTCTTGCTTTGGCGGCGGGGTGAGGTTCCTTCGCGGTCGGCGGCCACCATGTCTTCATCGTCGGCGTTGAGGCTTGGCCTTGCCCTTCGCGGCCCTTGTCCTTTCTTCTTTCTTCTTGTTGT
This sequence comes from Hyparrhenia diplandra, assembly GCA_015847255.1. NCBI lineage: Eukaryota > Viridiplantae > Streptophyta > Magnoliopsida > Poales > Poaceae > Hyparrhenia > Hyparrhenia diplandra. The sequence goes on from JADLZK010001652.1 coordinate 34,061, forward strand.
TCTCGAGTAGAGCCCTCGGGTTCCTCTTCCCCTTGCGCTTTCCCTTGCGGGTTTGATTGAGCGAGCCCAGGCGGCCTCCTCTCGCGCTAGCAAACTTGGTAAGCGTGTCCATCATTTCGTTTGCCTCGATTTGGAGAATGGCGCCCGGCTTCTTCACGAGATCATGGCAAGTGGTGCGGCCAAAAAGCCCTATGGCGTCGAGAATCCGTCACATTAGGGGCGGTCGGTCGTTGCTTTCGAAGCTTGTCGGATGTAGTCGCGCCGAGGACTCGTGGTTCGGCGGCGATTTTGAGTCCCCATGAGTTACGCGTTGGTATGCCACAGAGTACCTGAAGGTTCTCTCAAATCCGCGCGATTTGATATGAGGTTGGGTGGAAGATGTTCGGCCGGGGCCCAGAAATTTGACCGAAGATACGAGGGGCAAATTTCGATGATTACCCTTTCGCCGTGTGCCCGCACTGGCGGCATGCTAGCCCGTCGGTCGGCCATACCGGGGCGAGTCCCTCCGAGTACTTCGATGGATTTGGCGGCGAAGGGCGAGGGTGGTGCCCTCGGGATATCCTTGTGAAGGCACGTGGCGAGGTGGATCGGGGGAGTACCCTCGATGCGTCGGCGTGCTATGTAGCGTCTACGCACGCACTGCGCCCGAGTGAGCCTCCTTCGTGGCGAGCCCGCCCGTCGCACCGATCTCGTCCACGAGGTGGGGCACCTCGGTTGATGGTCTTGGCGGGGGGTCTTCTATCGCCCGGACTCTTCTCGTGCGTCGTGATGTCGCGGCGGTCACCGGGAAGCGGAGCTCTCACTTTGTTATACTGACCGCCTTGTCGAGGTGTATGCGTAGAAGCCCTCCCGAATGTGCTTGCCCTCGGTAGTGGAGGTTCGGGCATTTGGCGTACCCGGCATAGCGGCCGCCCGCCGCGTTGAGCTGGCTCGTTGAGCAGGGCGCTATGTCAGGAAGTAGAGGGTACCCGTTAGGTCCGTCAGCGTCCACGCCGCCCGTGATCCGGGCGCTCTTGGGAGCTTGCCAGCGTCGGGCTTGCTCCGTTGGATATTCGCGCTCCGGTTAGCCGAAGTCGCGCGGATTCTACGCGGATCGCGATCCTGCGAATCCAGCGGTAGCGCGTGGCAGCGGCGGCCGGCTGAGCGTACTGCGAGAGAGGCGGAAGAGTTGCTTGGCGCCGCAGCGGCAGCGTGCCCGTCGTGGCTATCGTCCGCCTCATCTCGTCGGAGGCGTCGGTGAGCGGCCATCTTGCTCATGGATCTCTATATTGAAGCATTCAGCGTGGGGTCATAATACTCGTCCTGCGTCGATTCGGTTCGAGCGCCCGAGCAGCGAGAGGAAGTCCACATTCTCCGGGGCGGTAGTGTGATTCGCCCGTTCTCGGGACATGGCCCCGATCGTGCGGGCGAGGCGGGGATGGGGTACGATCGCGGCATCCCTGGCCGGATCGGCTCTTCAGCGTGATTGTCCAGTGGGATAGCGTTCGCGTGGGGCGGCGGGAGAATGCGGCCGTGCTTTCTCCTCAGCGGCCGGCTGAAGTCTCCCGTCGGCGAGGAATACGGGTACTCCTTCGGTATCAGCGGTGCTTGGGGCGCGTTCTCCCGATGATTAGGGTTTTCAGGGGAATCTGCTTGGCGAGCTAGCGTCTTTGAGTAAGGATCTTCGGCGCCTAGGGTTCACGGGAGCCCTTAGCGAGTCGGCTTGCAGGGGGTGTGTTGTCGGATTGAATCCGTTGCTTGGATGCGCCTGTAGCGGCTGGTGGAGTCCGCCTTGCTGCGTCTTGCGCGGCGGCGTGATGATAGGCATGCGTTCGCGGCAGCGCCGCCCTCCTTTCGGCCCGTCATGTGGGGCAAGAGGATCATCACGTAGTTGTGGCCGGCGCCCGCGAACTCCAGCGTCGAAGAACAGCGGTGTTCCAGCGGGGAGCTTCGTGGTCGGCGGCGAGAGTGGAAACGAAGGTGGAAGCGCCATGAGGCGGGCGGGGATCGCGGATTGCACACGCGCTCCCCTACAGCGGCGCCAAGCTGTCGGCGTTAGAAGCGGGGGTGCCTCGGGTGCCCGGCAATAAAAGATTTATGGGCGTGTGCCCCCTCCTCCTATGGCGTGGTGCAAGATGAACACGACCACGGCAAGTTTATCCCGTTCAAAGGCTAAGGGCCCTACGTCCGGCGGGTGGTGTCCCGCTTTCGTGTTACCTCGGCTCAAAGGTGAGCTTGTAGTAGGGGTTACAAGCGGTGTGAGGAGAGACGCTGTCTCAAACCCCGCGATATTCGTGGTGGTAGTGGTGGTTATGCTTTTGTTGAGTGGGGGATCCCTTCTATTGAGGCATTACTCCCCCTTTATAGGGTGGGAAGAGGTAATATTTACATATGTGGATGCCTAGGTGGCTAATTCCCGAGGCTATGCTTTCGTTGCATGCGCCGCGGCAGGCCGGGCTTGGCGTTGTTTGATGAAGACACGCGTCCCCAATCTGATGGCGGGCGTGCGTTCTGAGTGCGGCCCGAGGATCCGTGGGAGGCGTCCCTCACCGATCCGCATGGCGAGGGCCGGTCAGGAAATTTGGCGGAAGTGGCGTGTCATAAGCCTCGAGGGTCCGGCCCGCCAGGCCTCTGGACGATGCCGCCGGGAATGAACAAAGGTTGTCCCGGTTTTCCCCACGTCTTTGGCGTAATATGTCATCAGGATTGACCTTGTGTCCCACCTGGCCGGATTGGGAAGTGATCCTGTGCTCCATTTGACTCAGGCGCACGATGGCTCGGGCGCCTCGTCGTGCGGTAACTCCCATTAAATGCGTACCGCTTCTCTTCCTTGAGATTTTAATTCTCCTTACTCGAGGTCTATGACCCCTCGTGAAAGGAGCTACCTCGTCAGATGGAGAGCCGGCCCCCTGGCGAGGCGGAGTTTTTGCGTGAGCTGTGCCACCTCTAAGCAGGCGGAGGTTTTCTCATCCGAGGTCGGTGAGCTAAGCCACCCTGCGAGACTCGTGAGATTTGGGGTTGAATCCGAGCCTAGGGTTGGCCGATGATGACGTGGGGCCATGGTTGATAAATCTTGCTTGTAAAGGTCCCGACCTTGTCCTCCGTGGCGTGAGCGAAGCTCTTTTCACGCGCGGTGACTCCGATTATTGGCGTCTCAGGCCAACTCGCCTTCACGTAGGCGCCGTGGGCTCTTTGGCCCGGTCCACCTGGCCGGGCCGCCCTTCTAAAGAAGGATGATAGCGGGCGAGTTTCTTAGGCCACGGCCGGTCGGCGATTTCGTTATATGAGAATGTCCGCGAGGGCCCGATATTTAGGACGACGGCAGAGAGGATGGCCGATCTTGCGGCGCACCGCCGCCGAGAAGGGCGGATCGGGTCAAAGACTCCTGATATTCACGGATGCGGTAGGAGAAACTTGCCTCCGGTGAATAGGGGACGGGGGGGTTTATTTTTTTATTTTCTTGAATATATTAATGCATTTAGTAAATCAGTAAATCAACGGTCCAGTCGATTTGAGATCTTACCTCTTAGGAGGTAAATGGAGTACCTGAAAGCATTGCCCAAAATTACATGTCTATTATAACAAAAACTATTTTTATTTTATGTTTAAAGCTTGTTCTAAACTTTTGTGTATAAATCAGTGCCCCATTGCCACAGAAAGGATAATTATTACTATGTGTCAACAGAGCGCTGCCGTCAACATTATGCGATTATGTGCCAGGGATACGATAAAACTTTTACCGGGTGAGAAAAGTAATCATCATTAAGCAAAGATTAAGTAACTTGGAACAAGACAATCAAACAGGAATCCCACTTCCATTTCCATTACAGATAACAGAAAGAGACGAACATCGGCCTGATAACATGAACATCTTCAAAAATCATCTGCTGCTCTTCAAGTACACTCATCCGCTGGATCCGCTGGCTCTGGGTACTCATTAAGACTCTCAAAACTGACGGAGGGGCAATAACATATATATTATGTTCTTTGTTTCTGTCAACCCAAGGCTCCGCTCCATTCCCTAGTTGTTTTGGTAATCAAACTAGCCCCCTACATCCTTTTTTGATCCAAACCCAAAAAAAGCACTACATGTGTTTTTGGGACGGTCTGAAAATGAGCGGTGCAGGGTTGGCCATCAGAGCCTTCTGAGGAACTAGAGCCAGAGCCTCTTCCTGAAGAAGATTCACTATAGTACCTCAGCTCTTTCTCCTCTTCCTCTTTTGCTTGGTTGATAAAATATTGTACCTTTGGTCACGGGTAACTAAAAAGGAGTCATCATAAAATGAACCACCCATGAATTAGTCATGCATCTTCAATCTCATCAAGTATCTTGCGGCAACCATCAAGATGCCATATGTTCT
>JADLZK010001653.1:0-137883 GCA_015847255.1 Hyparrhenia diplandra
CCAACGCTAGATGATTCGGCTCCATCCGAACAGGGTGTACTCATAGATAACCGGGTTGTTCGAGCCCCGGTGATGTGCCTTACCCAACGCCCGTTGGAATAGAACTTCCTTGACCAACACCTTGTGGAATAGCCTCGTGTTTAGTTGTCCAAAGTTTGGATAACGTTTTGAAATTCTTGTCACGTGGAATCATTAAATATAGTAAAAATACGCATATCATGGAGCATTAAATGTAAAATGAGAACAACTAATTATAAAAGTGATACGGTACACTTTTTGACCACTTGTCAAACTTTAGCTTGAACTAAACACAGCCTATAGTGTTTGAAGTCCTATAAAATTCGTTGACCCTTTACTTGACTTATTTTATTAATATTACTACTACCCTACCACTAGTACTAGTACCATGTAGTCCTAGCCAACGATGCGGATTCAATAAAACTTAATAATGCCAGTGAAATCTAACACGGGCTAGCAACTAAAGGGTCATTTGCCGCGCCGGACGTCCTATCTCGCTTAGGCCCATCGGACGCTTCCAACTAGAGCCCTGAAGGAACTCACCTGTTCCGTCGCATGCTTTGCTCCGCCGAGCAACGCTTTCCCCACCGCACGAGCCCGCTTCCTCGGCGCCCGCCGGCGAAGCCGCTCCGCGCCGCCCTCTCGGCCGCTCAGGGAAGGAGGTCTCCCCGCCTCCATCGCCCCAATCGGCCTCCATCGCCCACCGGCCCAGACGCATCGCCCTACCATGGTAATCGGCGTCGGCGCGACGGGCGGCCGCCGCCGCCGCGGGCAACCGTGGCAGCTGTGGGGAGCGGATCCGAGGAACGAGGTGGAGGAGGAGAGGGAGTTCGCGCAGCTGCATTGCTGGAGAGGGAAGGGGAGGAGAAGGGTGGAAATGGAGGACCAAAGATGTGGCCAAGGTCGCCGCGACGAGAGGATCCCGGGCGGGAGGGAGCACGCCGGGCGCCCCCCCTCCACCGCCGCCCGGCCATCACCGCCCCGGGTCCGAGCCCGCCCCCGCCCCTCCGTCCCTCGCCACGCATCTCATGGAGTCCCCACTCGTCCCCCACGCCGTCGTCCGCCCACGAGCTTGTTGAAACAAATGAAAAAACCATTGCAACATGAAAAAACCATTGCAACATCGGTAGACATGACTTCAACATTGTGGGGAAAACCGATTGCAAAATCTCATGAGACAACGATTGCGACATCACGTGAAGAAACTCCGGGGTTCCCAATACATATGTTCCCAATGTATATGTGTGCTTTGCTTGAAGTATATGCATGTCCAAAGACATATATCGTATGTTGCTCGTGTGGAGTATCTTCTATGTTGCAAGTACACGAATCCTATGTTGCAAGTACCTAATCATTTGTTGCTTGTTATACGAAAAAAAACATGATTTCCACCATTTGTTACATCTAGAAAAGCTCTAATGAAACATACGACTCTAACTATTGTTACAACTGAAATCCTCTAAATGAAATAGGCGCCTCACTACGGTTACCTAAAAAAAATGTGGTCATGAAACAATATGATTTCCCCAATATTTAGAACTAAAAATATGCAATGAAATAGCCGAAGTCTCACTATTGTTACACGAAAAATGTAACCATGAAGCAACATGATTTCCGAATGTGACATCTAAAAAATGATGCAATGGAACATCGAAGTCTCACTATTGTTACAACCGTAATAATGTGCTCATAAAACAACATGATTTCCACAAAATGTGCTCATGAAACAACATGATTTCCCCACCGCTACATCTAGAAACAAGGATGCAACAATAGGTTGAAGTAGACAAAACATCCTAAAAACAAGGATGCAACATCGATTGAAAAATGATTGCAACATCCGGCGACAATCAACATCCTAAAAGTCTCAAGACAAAGGTCGAATTTGGGATTTCGCAATCGCAACATATGATTTGAGTAATTGCAACATATCTCTATTACCGGTGCAACATTGTTGATAAAAGTAGGATAAAAAATAGCTCACATCTCAAAAAAGAGTAGCGACAAATTTCGTGGTACCAAAAAAGGGTGGTATATAGCATCAACTCCTGGTTACACGGTATGAAATCCATTGCATATTTACAAGATTTCAAAGATTTTCAAACTATCCTAACGGTTGTGGTTATATAGGATCGACTTGCTCATGTCTTCTTCTCGGGGGAAGCTCATGTACTTCTCCTTGAAGTCTTTTCGATAAATGCCATTGTGTTTCGATAGAAGCAAAAGGACAAGAGTGCACTTCCCTGTACTCATCAATCGTACCACGTCAGAAAAAAGAGAGAGAATGAAGCTTGCCGCAGGACAAATATGAGCAAGCTTGTTTAGAGACAAAAAAGAAGAAGAAAGAGATGCAACACATACTTGTCAAATGGATGGTTTCATCATTTCCTTTCCATCACATGACTCCATGTAATCCATTATGTATATACCTCAATCATGCCTTTTAAAAAGGATGGACAGAGAACAACTAAAAATTGATCAATGCAACTTGCAAAACGTAACCAAAGACGCAGCAAATAAGGGAAAAAAAAAGAGGATCAACAATCTAGAATGAAACATACAATTCTTCACAAAAAAGTGTATGTCGTCCGCCGCAGTAAACAGAGTTCCTTCACAAAAAAGTGGGGTACACAAAATCGTTTGAACTTTGAAACACCGGACATTGATCTTTGAAACATCACAAGATAGCGTAATGAAACATGCTCAATAAATGTTATGAAAAAAATAGAGAAGCCACAAAGATCTATCGATTTCATTGGCTAATATCGATTTCATTGGTGAACACAAAATAAATCGTGGAAATGAAACATGTAGAAAATCGAGGAGAGCGCGAAAAACATCTCAAACTGAAATCCTCTAGTGAATTTTGTGTTGCATTTGAAAATTCCAATACTATTACATCCGAAATCTTCTAATGAAATAGCCAAACATAAGATGGAAGTACACAGAGATGAATTTCACTTTAGTTGACTACTATTACCTTATGAAATAGCAATGGTTGACTACTACTACATCCGAAACCCTATAATGAAACATACAGATATGAAATAAAATATGGCAATCCGAGAGTATAAGTCTATGGTGTGGGAAGCTAATGGAATTATGGCGTATTCTTACATTTAATATATGTAGATTAATACTAATGGAATTATGGCAGTACTCTTAAGCTATTTTCAAGAAAACTTATATAATGAGAAGGTAAAACATCAACCTACATCCAGCCATCGTGTAGGTATCCATAAAAACAAATGAAACATTGGAGGCCAACTATTACAACATTTGTATACAACCATTGTAACATGTGCGAAGAAGTAATCTATTTTGCAACATTCATGTGAAATCCTTGAAACATACCTTTAAAACCTTTGAAACATTTCAAAATATAAACTTCCAACATTCATCATATATCCCGATAATGCCTCCGCCGCCGCTCCCGCATCGATCGGTGCAAGCAAAGACCATCCAACCAAAAATTAAATGTCCAAATTTAAGCCCAAAATCCAAAATTCCAAAAGCTAAAATCATAAATTTGAAGAGCAAATAAGTTAGTGACTTATCGTGTAATATATGAATTATAATGCAATAATAAAGTTATGAAGTCATGAGGAGACATCGAAAAAATGATGCGGCAACAAGTCAAAACAACCATCGCGAACACCTCAAAAACGTATGTTGCAACAAACCAAAATAAAGGGAGGAGGAGAGCCCGGGCTTGGATCGGGTTGCCTATCGTTGCTCGCTCGAGCCGCTTGCCACCGTTCTTTCGCTACCGCCTGCGGGGTGGTGGAGGCGCCGCCATCGCCACCGCTGCTCCGCCTCGCCGAAGCGTTGGAGGTGCTCGCCAGTGACGAAAAGAGCGCAAGGTGGAGGGGAAGCACATGAGGCAACGTGGGACGCGCTCCTCCAGGGGTGGCGGTGGCGGTTGTAATGTAACCTCCTAATTACCGGGGCCCACACTTTTTGTCATTGTCCCAAAGACCTCCGCCAAATAGTGTAAGATACACCGATAACTTAAGAAGCCCCGTTTGATAACTCATACCGGGATCAACAAAGGAGTAGCTACAACATTACAACATTTGTTACAAAAATATAGATCGAGTGCGGAAGAATAATAACATTAATTTTACAAAATGTGAGTAAGTTACATTTGAGTAAACTTAACTTAATTAATTTGCGGAAACCGAGTAGACTAGAAGACAACCGGATCATGTCGTGCCCACCGACATAACCTTGGTTAACAAAGACGAAGTCAAACACCGCAACAAGGGTCAAAAAGAACCCCGAGTACGGAGTACTCAACAAGACTTACTCGACTAAAGAAAAATAGGAGAAGACTCAAGAATGCTGGTCTAATAGGATTCAAGGTAAGGCTTTTAGCAAGAATCAAGGACTCGTTTTGCTGAAAAGCTTACTAAAAGTGAATCCTTACTTTCAAGGTTTTAGTTTCAAATTAGTAACTTATACTCTAGGTGATTCTATACTAGAGCAAACATTTCTTTCATAAGCCAACTTTCTTTCCTCAAAACCATATTCCATCAATTACTACTTAAGAAGGGTGCGAGGATCAAGTCTCCTTTTCTCGTGGAGCAAACGCCGATTCGAACCGCTTAAAACCCAGTGGGGATACCTCACCACACGACATATGTAGAACTTAAACTTGCATATGTCAACCCTCACTCGGACCGTCCAAAACGGGACCGCGGCCCCACGCCACCCGAGAGTACCGCACACCTCCAATCCGGGACTTTAACCCACGAGGGTAACATGTACTCCCGCCATCTCTCCACTCCCGGTCGCGCGTTTATGCGTTCCCGATTTGGCTCACCTCCGAGATCTTGGGCTTACTCGTATATGTGGCCGGATAACAAATTCTTGATCCAAGGGCCAATCCACGGTCGGTCCTTAAAATCCACCAACACGGGACAAGCACGCCTAGGTATCCCCGGCTTTCAACCTACGTCCCGTCCGATCTCAAATTCATTTCTACTTCTCTTTCTTTCCGAAAAGGTACCATACTCTAATGTAAAGCATTTTTAAGAAACAAATTTTAACTAATTAAGCGAGGGGGCTAAGCATCACTAAGCATTTTCGAAATAAAAAACAAGGTTAACAAGGATGGTATTGCAATAAACAAGGATGATAATGCGTTAAATTAGGTTATCACTCAACTCCTAGAACTTAATGCAACATATCATAAACATAAGTGTAAAACCTTTGTAAAATACAAGGAAAGGTTTAAATGTATCCGGGGCTTGCCTCAGACATACAGGAAAGTCGATTCAGAAGTTGGACCACCCACGCCACACTTGACACCAACACCCGGGTGGATGCACCTTCTCCAAACCTTGGTCATCGTAAACCACATCACTCTCGTTTACACTACACGTAATAATGATGCATGTTTAACATGATGGAATTGTAAACATGATGCTTGATGAATGCATGAAATAATAAACACTTGAGTACAACTTTCCTTCAAGATAAAGTTGCAACCCAACAAAACCAACTTGTTGAACTACTCTATAAGATATCATCACCATTGCCTAAGGAGTTCTCAAGGACCATTTGATTGTGGTATGATCCAAGTTTCACAAAACAATCCCAAAGCACACATCAAACCTAGGTCATTTACACTAACTACTCTCTTTTTTTCTAATTAAACAAATAAAGCATAAAATAGAAAATAATTTAAACATTTCAAAATGACTCCAAACTTTTTATACAAGTAGATCACATCATAAAACAGCACCAAATAAATTTTCATGATTTTTGAATAAATATTTGATTTTCTAAAAATCATAGAAGATGCATTTTTCAATTACACAATGTATTTTTAAAACATGCAAGAACTATTCAAAATCAAAGTCTCAAATTTTTCATGGATACAAATACTCATAGGAAGGCTCTCTGTAGAAAGTTTTAGAATTTTAGAACCAACATATGAATTTCTATGAAAATAACAAAACGGGCACTATGCATTATTAAAGAAAATCGCAAAACACATTTTAAAAGAAAAATCGGCCCTTTGGGCCAAAACTAGCCAGCTCGGCCCACGCACTAGCGGGCCGGCCCATACGTCCGCCAGTGATGACAAAGGGCGGGGCCGGGTGTCGGCCGCCGTACGCCGCCGGCGGGCGCGGACGGTTTCGCCCGACGGCCCGGAGCTCGCCCGGCGACCGGACTGGCCCAAACTTCTTCCCTCACTCTCCCGCACACGCCGGGCACCCTTTTCCCCCCTTCCTCTAAGCACGTCGGCAAGCATGCCGGCGCCATGGCGGCCGGGCGGCTGCTTGGCGACGATCGCCTACGGCTAACGGCACCCGCGGCAGTGAGGGTAGCGGCGACACCCGGCAAGCATGGGCGCACAAAAACCCTAACTTAATCGAACCCGAAGCGGTCCCAAGGGGGCTGCCGACCCGGGCGGCGGCGCTGCGGCGCTTCGCACGGCGAACGCCAGCTCGGGCGGGTGTAGTGCGGGAAACAGAAAATGATGGTTTAGCCGCGCGGTCGAGCTCACCTCAACACGGTCTTTCGCAGAGACCGGTTTGGACGAGCAGGCGGCGGAGATATGCTCGCGACGGTGGCGGCAGGGCGTGGGCGCCAAGCGGGCGGGCAAGTAACGCGGCGTCCGGCGTGTCAATGCCTGATCGCCAAAACAAGTGAGCCGATCAAGATCACCACGTCAAGGAGAATCAAGGGATCAAGATGGTTTTGACAGCGAGGCTCGCTAGAACCGGCCGGGCGACGGTGAAGTGACGCACGGCCGGCGCCGCTACGAATCCCTCGAGAAGAAGGCGGTGCGCCGAAAGTGGCTCAAGCGAGGGGGAGCAGGTGTTCGGGCTCAAACGAAGGCGCAAGAGCGGGGCGGCCGGTGGCAAGGTGGCGTGGACGACGGTGGCGTGAGCGGCGGATTTTTCCGGTGACGGGTGTAAGGTCCTAGATGGCCAGAGGGGGCGTGAATAGCCTATAAAAATTTTCTACAAGCTCAACTAAACAAACCGATTAGTATAAAACACGGCGTAAGGCGGTTTGCGCTTAGCTCTATTGTCTTGCAAGCCTCTAGTGACAATTCTAAATAAATTCTATGATCTCTATGTCACACAAGAGCTATGTCACTACTCTAACTAGTGAACAATCCTTGTATGGTCCTTATGCTAGCAAGAACAACCTACACAAGTAAGTGCTAGCTCTCTACACAAAGTAATCTAGCAAAGTAATGCACGAAAGTGAGAGACTTGTTATACCGAACTTGTAGAGGCTATGAACCAATCACAGGGAAGAGGATGAACCAATCAACACAATGAGATGGAGAACCAATCACCAAGACAATGAACAAGTCGATTTGTTCACCCGAAGTTCGCTTTGCACCCGACAACTACTCTCCGGTTGTGCCGACTAACACAAGGATGGTGTTTGAGCTGGCGGTGCCCTTGCTAGCCTCAACACACCACTCAACAAGTGTGGTACCCAAAGCACGAGCAATGTATTCCTTGCATTTTGTCTTCCCGATGAGGAGTGCGTAATCCTCTCACAAATCAACCGGAGGTGGCCAAGAAACAATCACCTCTTCTTGCCAACAACTCCACCACTTCACCAAGCCGGCTAGGAGCGGTGTCTCCAAGAGAAACGGGAAATCCACCGTCTCACAACGATCCCCAAGTGCCTCTAGATGCAAAAACTCAATGCAATGCACTAGGATCAACTCTTCTCTCAAGAATGAAGCTCAAATCAAGAGTGAGAGAGGAGGGAGGCTTGCTTGCTTGCTCAAAGGTGTTAGGAGTGATTCAAAATGACCAAGAGAGAGAGCAAGTGGCAGCCAAGGTGGTATATATAGGCCACACCACGAAATGTGGTGGAAAGGGTGGAAAACACACTTTGGCGTACCGACGGGCCGACCGACCGGACTCACCGGTGAGTCCGGTGGGTCTGGGGTCGATCACAACCGACAAGCCCTAAACCGACCGGTGACCCCCGGCCTCGAGCTTCCGGTCGCGGAGTCCGGTCAAGCGTCCGGTCGCGTCGGATGCATCCGGTCGGCGCGTCCGGTCACCGTCGACGCCGGAAGCCGCTTGCGAGCTCTCGCGCGACGCGATCGACGGACCGTCCGGTCACTTCCGACTCAACTTCCGGTCGATTGCGTCCGGCCACGCCAGAAATGCGAAATCTTGTCGTTCGTCGCCGTTCCTTCGCCTTTGCTCCAAGCCGACTTCCGTCACTTGTTTCTTGTTGCCGACACGAAGAACACCTCGACACCATGTGTTAGCATTTTTGAAACCATTTTCGACAAGGCCGGAGTTAGCACTTTAGGTTAGAATGCATGCATATGAGACTTGAACCCAAAGGGCGTGAGGATCGATATGCAATTTAAAGTTTTCCCCTCTTTATAGTACGGCTTATCGATCCTATAACCACCCACACCCTCTATGGTGTCTTGGGTGTGAAATCAAAAGCCCTATGGTTATACCTTCCCCTTGGGACCTTTGATCTCGAAACTCCACCGAGTTGCATGCTTGATCAACTTTTGGATCACCTTGACCCTTCATCCATGATCACAATGCACCAACTCCGGCACGACCAATCTCCAATCTAATCAAACACTTAGCATCGAGAGATTAGTCCTTAGGTGTCACTAATTAGCCAAAACCAAACTAGAGATCTTCAACGGGAATGACGACGGGCGCAACGAAACGAAAACAAAGACTGGCGGCGGCCGGTTGGAGCGGGATAAAGACGGACGAGCGGGTTCACGACGCGTCTCCGGGGACAATTTGCGTGGCTCATGGGACGCTGGAAGGACGTCAAAGGCCACGGCGGCGCCGGGCAACGGCGCGGCGGCATGGGCAACCATGCCATTTCTTTGTAACACCCAAACCCTAACTTTCGGTTTTATGTGAAATTCACCCAAAAATTGAACTGAACTCGAAAAACTCCAAAAAGCAACTTTGCTTAAAATTTCAAGATCTACAATTTTCACAATTGGAAGATTTTCAAATTCGGCCTCTAAATATGACTTTTGAAATGGGGTCAAAAAGGGATAAATTTGAATTCAAAATTACTTTTAAAATTACTCAAAAACTTAAAAACTTTGTACATATCTTTTTGTTCATCAAGAAAAGATCTACAAACTAGCTTTTGGAAGTTACATCCAAATTTTGCATAGATTTTGAAATATAGAAAAGGGGGTAAAGAAGAGTTAGGGTTTAGGGTTTCCGACAAAAAGAGGTAACTCTGATTCCTATTCTTTTTCGCATCTTTTCATCCAACAACTCAACCAACCATAACTAAACTTATTTTTGTCCAATCCATTACTTAATCGGTATATAACACACAGGGTGTTATAATGTCCCCTCCCTGCCTCAACCGTGGAGAGAAGGAGGTTGTTGACGTTGGTTCGATGCAAGCGATGGCGAGGCTCCTCGAGGCATGGGGGAGATTTGCGGTGTGCCGGCGTGCTACTCGGGTGCGGCAATTGGCGGACACGCTCAATCCGATGGAATTGTAGCGGCGGAGCTTTGAAGCTCGGGCCGGCGCGAGCTCTCTCGGCGCCATCGGGCGGGCGGGGTTGAAGCGCCAAGGCGGCGGTGCCCCTCTCCGCCGAGAGTTTCGCCCGATCGGACGAAAATACCGGACGCCCTTCCGCGGACGCGGCCCGGTGAGGTGGCCTCGCCCGCGCCACGGCGAACGGCTCGTCCCAGGATCGTAGGATCCTCAGCGACCTTCCACGGCAGGCACCACGGTGCTGGCCCGGCGACGGGGAAGGGAGTGGGCGGCACGGGGCGCCGCGACCGCGCGCGGCGACCGGCATGCGACAGTGGCGGCTGGGGTAGAGTCGCCTCCTTGTCGGGACCGGCGCGCGACAAGCACCACCGGCACCGGTCGCGATGGAGGGGCCGGGGGCGGCACGTACCCCCGGCTGCGGCGGGAGCGAGCGGCGCGACGAGGGCGGAGCGAAGCAGCGAAGCGTGGGAGCGAGTGGAGAGAAGGAAGGGGAACAACGGCGTCGGTGCGGGGGTGGACCTGCAGAAGAGAGCGAGGGGAATGGATAAGATCGATTGGATTGGAGACCACGGAGATGCTGCGGTGATGCGGATTTGGGCCAAGCCCAGGAAGCCACGCGTCCGATGGGGATGGGACGTCCCGTGCATAGCATTACCGCAACTAAAAGTGACACAACTATTGACGCTTCACGCCAACCCGACGATGACCTGACCGTGTTAATACTACCGAAGCACGGCTTTCTACACAGGTTATAAACTTATAATCCTTTTTCACCAAAGAAAAAAAAGACCCCAAGCATGATACATCTCTCGAATTGTTAAGTACTTAGTACATTGTATAAGGATTGCACTTCTTGTCCATCTCCTTTTGGGTCTGCCTGCCACCCGTACCGCTCACGGAGAAGTGCCCAGTCCGCATGGAGGGTGCGTGTCCAGGTCAGGTGGACAACAAAAACAAAAGCAGAGTCCGCGTCGGGGACGACGGAGGCGAGGACAGGGCAGAAAACGCTAGCGCTGATTTGTCCAGGACAGCAGCGCATCCATCCGGATGGAGCACGAAGCGGCTTTCTGCGTGCCTCTGCAGGCTTGCTGTGTGCGATGGGATGTGGCCGCGTGTGGGGATAAGACTGAGAAACAAAAACAAAAATAAAGGTGGGGAAGGAAAAGAGAGAAAGGGTATTTCAGTATTTCATAGTTTCCGATAATCCTGGGAAGAAGTACCTTTTGAAGTGTATAAATAATGGATGTAAGTACTGAATTGATGGACTTTTGAGTTATGACTGGATGTTGTTATCGCTGATATTATGCTATGATATTTTAAATCAACTGAATTATTATTTTGATAACATTTTTGTGTATTATGTTATTAACTTTTCGTACATTTGTTTAATTATTTTTCTTTATTGCAATGAATATGCAAAAAAAAATTCCTAATTTTGGAGCGTACTAAAATTGTATTCTGTTTATACTTTGTAGTAGCGGTACAAGATATATCGTCTAGCAGCACACGACAACACAGTGGCAATTGTGGATGAACCAACTCAGTCTCCTTAAGCGGCCGAGTAT
Source organism: Hyparrhenia diplandra (assembly GCA_015847255.1). Taxonomy (NCBI): domain Eukaryota; kingdom Viridiplantae; phylum Streptophyta; class Magnoliopsida; order Poales; family Poaceae; genus Hyparrhenia; species Hyparrhenia diplandra. The sequence continues at coordinate 11,082 of JADLZK010001653.1, forward strand.
AGTAAGAGGCAAATTTGTTGTACAACTAAGAAAAACGACGAACATTGAGTTGCTGTCCATGAAGCAACTAGCTCGCCTAATGCTAACCCACCCGCATAAGACTACGCTGGTGAATATGAATGACTAAACAATTTTTTGGTGGTGCATTGAGGGTGTAATTATATATTGTCATCGAGAATGCCATACATATTGTCGGGTGCAAAAATATAATAACTATGAGAAAGAGGTCTCAATAACATAAAATGAAAATATGCACCCGTTGCATCGTCACGGGCACCCAATGCTAATGACTACTCGGTGAATATGAACAACTAAACAATTTGTTGTTGGTGCATTGAGGGTGTAATTATATATTGTCATCGAGATGGTCCATACATATTATCGTTGGCGGGTGCAAAAATACAATAACTATGATGAAGAGGTCTCAATAACATAAAAATAAAAATATACACCCGTTGCATCGCGACGGGCATTTTTGCTAGTAACTTCAAAGGACTAAAAAATTCAAATAAATAATGGACTCTCGATCATCACACAGCGCAACTCTACACTTTCTGCGATCCGACTAACTCAAACCACACATTCATCAACTCATCATTGTTTAGACACATTTCTTTTAAAATTCTCTCCTTCCCACGCCCCTGAAACACCTCTGAAGTAGACAATCAAATAGCTAAGCTCAAGTCTAAGCCTTCTTGTATAAACTTAGTAAAGGTAAGTTTGACTCAGCCAAAAACCAAAATTACATGACGGGGTTAGAACCTACAGTACTCGAATGCTCGATGCTTCACCGAACACACAGTACGAGCTGAGGTAGGCTTTTTTTTCGGGGCCGTTTACCAAAAAGAAAATGGTTCCTTCGTGCCCTGCACTGCACGTAACAACTGAATTATTGGTGAAGAGGAGGAAATCAAATAGACACCAACGCCATTATGTTTCATCGAACTACTCCTTTTTGTTCTTAAAAAAATGACAAGTCTAACACTCTTGTATTATCAAAAAAAAAAAAAAAAACAATTCTAGCTAGTACATTACATGAGTAGTTGTGGTGTCCAAAAAGCATGCTGTGTATTAAAGTGTAGAGTTTAGAGGTGCTCATTTGTTTTTATCCAACCGACAGTTCAATACATAATATATGGAGGATAAATATGCCATTTTTGTTGTTTTGTGTGTATGAATTCTCGACGTGTGAGAAAATGGAGGAATCGAGAAGAGTAACCAAAAGTGACAAAAAAAAAAATGCCTTCTTTGAGACCTTTGGTTGCCTCGCCTCGCATGAGCGGCCAGAATTTTGCTGGAGAACAAGCAGGGGGTCATCTGGACGAGGACGACTGACTCGGTGGCGCTCTACCGACGACTGACTGGGTAGTACAGTACCGAGCGTAATTGCTGGCGTCATCGCGGCGTTCGGCTCCCACTACCGACGCCGTGAGAAAAATCGATGACCTGGCGAAGCGAACAGGGCGTCTCCTGATCTCTTGCGGTCATGCCGGCTAATAAAAACGAAACAACAACGAACTCGTGCGAAAAGTAAACGGAAGCGTCTAGACGCGGGGGATGATGCTCGGGACCTCGATTTTTTTTTTTTTATTGTATTACTCGGGACCTCGCTTCGCTGACCAACCGGCAACAGCGCTGCCCACCTACCCTACCCGCCCGACTCCACTCACCTCCACTCCAAGTCTCAACAGCCACAGCCACACCCGCTGGCCGCGGCGACCCTCCGGCTCCGGCCCACCCAGCTCGTCTATAAACGGAACCACCCGGGTGTGCCACTTTGCACTTTGCATAGCGAGTTGGACGCAGAGAATCCATCCCCAGGCAAACAGACAGAATAGTGGAGGTTGGGTCCGGGCAGAAAGAGAGACGACCATACCATGGCTCCGATGAAGCTGTACGGGGCGGTGATGTCATGGAACGTGACGAGGTGCGCGACGGCGCTGGAGGAGGCCGGTTCCGACTACGAGCTGGTGCCCATCAACTTCGCCACCGCCGAGCACAAGAGCCCCGAGCACCTCGCCCGCAACGTACCGTACCCTACCCTCCTTCCCGATCCTTACTTATCCCCGTTGTTGTTGTTGTTATTCCTTTTGTTTCCCTCGGAATGGAAATCCTCAATGGAAATGCAGCGTCCGTCGTCCGTTCCGTTCCGGTCGCGTGCTGGTGGCGCCGCTGCAGTCGCTGTCGTCGACGGTCGATCTGACTTTCCTCTGCCGATTAGACACCCGTACGGGTTTCGTTTCTCGGGGACCGACCGGGGTTTTAGGATTTTAGGCAGGGATCCAAAATTGACGGCTAACAATTTTGGATCCCTCCACGAAACCCCTGCCTAAAACAAATCAGGGATTTGTTTTTTCTTCTCTCGATTACAAGAAGACAAATCAGCAAATTTTTTTCATACTGTAAATGGTAAAATTTTGAAATTATAAGAACAAATGGAAGCGTCAAATTTCTATACTAGGTTGTTTCAGATCTGGGCTTTAGCGTAAGAACCTGATGAAAACTCAAGTGCTTCGCCGCTTTCTCTCTCCGGCCACTAGAATAAACCGTGTTTGTTCACCCACCTGCCTGCGTCTTCCCTGATCCCTTCGACTACCTAAGGGCGGCTGCGCGGACTGGATTGAAGTTCTGTAACTGCATCTGGATGGGATTAGGTATTCAGTTTGTAGGATGGTGGGATAAATCCTAGGTCAGCTGTATGTGACCCATGGTTGTTCATGTGGTTTCTTGTGTTCAACTGCAAACAAAAAGCAGGTAACCAAGGATGGCAACCATTATTTGGATTGGTCATAGTATTTTTTTTTTGGAGAATTTTATGTACAACTGTGAAACATTTGAATATTTGCTTCTTGTATGTATGCACCTGTCCTCACTCTTGATATGTTTTTGTATTTCTCTGCAGCCGTTTGGTCAGGTTCCAGCTTTGCAAGATGGAGACTTGTACCTCTTCGGTATGATTCCTAACACTTTGGATCCTTTTTTTACATGGAATAGGATAGTTTTTTTAGTACATTGTTGCTGTGACTAATTAGCCTGTTGCTGGTATTATTGACCGTTTTATAACATGTGACATGGGCTAGCGCTTCATTGTCCACTTTAATGGTATCAGATTTTGCTAGAAGCACATGTTTTTAAGACATATTGACTAAATGAAGCCACATTTATAGATACACCATGTGATGTTAAAAGGAAAATGTTGTCTGATTGTGAGATCTCATTGCACCATGGGGGTATGGGGTATTTGATTTGACATTGACTTCAAAAAAAAAAAAAATCACACTAGTTCGGTCATGGAGTTTTTTTTATTACTGCGTGTATAGAAGCCTGGAGGCTAGCTATTAGTGTGCCTGAACCGTTACCTTTGTTTTCTTTTTCTATATACCATCTTTACCTTTTGTCATATGCCTTTTGTGTGTGTGGTCTTTTTTATACTTGTTTCATATGGGTTTTTCATCTCTAGCCTACCCCAACCAGCTTGGGACTAAAGGCTATGTTGTTGTTGTTGTTGGCGTGTATAGAAGCCAAAGCTGAAAGGAACCAGATATTTTGACTTCTAATATCTTTTTTCTGTTTCATCTTGTGCTGTCACTTGGTGAAGTGTGTATTGTTCCATATGAGTGAATTGAATTACTTGGCAAACATGATGAGTTCATTAAGCTTATCAAGGCAAACACATCATTTCATTTTCATTCATCAGGGCATGTAGATTCCAATAAACTGTGTCTGTACTGGTGGATGCAAAAACAAAAAAAAAAAGTGTCAAATGCTAGTCTTATAGAATCTCTTTTCATTTACTATGGTGTTGATTTCTTAATTTTATTCTTATTTAAGTATTTTTCATCTGTGGTAGAATCACGCTAATCTGCAAGTATGCTGCTCGCAAAAACAAACCAGAGCTGTTGGGAGAAGGAAGCCTTGAGAAGTCAGCAATGGTAGATGTTTGGATGGAGGTGGAGGCAAACCAGTACACCTCTGTACTGAATCCCATCCTCTTCCAGGTCCTCATCAGTCCGATGCTTGGGGAACCACCGACCAGAAAGTTGTTGATGAGAACCTTGAGAAGCTGAAGAAGGTTCTAGAGGTCTATGAGGCACGTCTGACCAAGTGCAAGTATCTGGCTGGAGACTTCCTCAGCCTCGCTGACCTTGACCATGTATCTGTCACCCTCTGCCTGTTTGCCACGCCCTACGCATCTGTTCTCGACGCTTACCCTCATGTGAAGGCCTGGTGGTCTAGTCTGATGGAGAGGCCATCTGTCCAGAAGGTCGCTGCCATGATGAAGCCATCTGCTTGAAGCGGTTGCCCTATCAATCGGTGAATGGAATAAGCCAAGTTTGTTCTGGGTATTTGCTTGTTCAGTTATGTGTCTTCTATGTTGAAAGTTCAGTGCTTATGTGTGAGCATGCTTGTAATCAGGTCTTGAACTGTTCTGAAGCGAGCATTCCTGTGCTCGTCTTTTGACTCTTTGAGAATAAATCTTGCGTTACGTTCCTCAGAATCATCTTGATGTGTCCCCATTTGATGGTTTGGATGCTGCTGCAGTGTTCAGGTTCGATATTATCACGATCATAGCACCTGATTTGCTTGTTTCAACTTGGGCTGTTGTGTTTTGATTGACGGGGGCGAGCGAGGAGACAGTGGACGCTCGGTTTTGCTCGTTTGTTGCATTATAGTTCGACAAGGCTCGTGTGCCCATATAGCAGCTCTAATATGGTGTTTGTAAGATTGAGCAACACCCCATCTGATCAGACACAATGGTTAGGAGGTTCCACGGAGACTAGACACCTAGGAATGAGGATGATCTAATTGAAACCTTACCGAGCTTCACTAGCCAAAGCTGCACTAGCAACCGACCAGTACAACAGCACTCATCCAGGGTTCCACGGCTGAGGGAGAAGGTTCTAAAAGCACCAGCCACCTTGAACCAAAATCTGTAGAATAAAAACACAAGAATCTGCAAGTTTTTTTTTTTTTTCTCAATCACACAAAAGACTTGCGCGTATATAGTTATATTAAGAAGAAATCGTTTGAGTACATCCAGGGCATGAAACATACAAAAAGCCACAAGTGAGGTATCATGACACAAAGAGCACTACAGCAAGGATGATTAGTGTTGGCAATGAGGCTGGGAAGCTCTCACAGTCACCATAACAGCAGGGTAGCTGTCGTATCGTATGCATAAGTAACTTTGTCTCTCCAAGGAGAAGCCAACATGTATACATAGCTTTGCCTCTCCAAAGAGAAGATAAAGGCTCCGCAGTCCGCACCAATTATCTCTAGCCGTGTGGCTAGCACTAGCAGGCTGCCAACTTCAAAGCGGAGCAGAGCACATCAGAGCGCACAACACAAGCAACTTTGCCCGCTTTTACTTTGGAGCACGACGGCTCGTCATATATCCGCCCACCGCTGCCGAAAGAAGAGCCAGCCGTCCGCGCGCGCCGACGGAGGCACGGAGCAGCTGCAATGCAAGCCTGCAGGATGGCCGAAATGCGCAGAAAAATGGTCGACGCAGCCGTCGGTGACCACCAATAAATGGACTCCCACGCCACGCCATAGCACAAGGCTGAAACCACCGTTGCCGAGCTAGCAAGAGAAACAGAAGCGTCCCCTGCCCAAAGTGTCCAGGACACCACCCACCGCGCACTGATGGAACCTCTGGTGTTCTTGCTGCTCTTGCTGGCCATGGCACTCAGAGGATCAGGTGAGAGATAGATGTATACATCTTGCTTTAATTCCATGCCCGTACGTATTGATAGATGAAGCTCGATCGTTTAGCCGTATTGAGACATCAATTTGCTTGTTGTGTCGTTTCCGTGTGTGGCGTTTACGCATGAGTGCAGACGGCGCGTGGTGCGTGTGCCGCTCGACGTGGGCGACGCGGCGCTGCAGAAGACGCTGGACTACGCGTGCGGCCACGGCGCGACTGCGCCGCCGTGCTCCCCGACGGGGCCGTGCTACAGCCCCACCTCGGTGCAAGCGCACTGCTCCTACGCCGCCAACAGCTACTTCCAGCGGAACAGCCAGACCAACGGCGCCACCTGCGACTTCGGCGGCACGGCCAACCTCACCGACACCGACCCGAGTACATACATCACACACACGCACCCCTTTGCTCTCGATCGACGTCGTTAGGCACCTGCATCTGTCATGATCGTTTCTAGTGTCTTTCTACTGACATCTGTTGCCTGTTGCAGGCTCTGGAACTTGCAAGTACCCTGCAACACCAAGGTACGTACAGTACGTAGCGGATTCGTAGCGGCCAAACAGTGTTCACGGGTGAAACAACCACGGACTGACGTTCGTTCTTCTGCTTTCGAATGCGTCGTGTGCAGCGAAGCAGGGACAAGTGGCAACGCAACCGGCACGGGCACGTCGTCGCCAGGCTCTGCGAGTAACCCGGCGACGACGCCCAGCACCGGAGGGAGCGTCACGACACCTATCGGCGCGTTTGGCCCCTCGCCTAGCACCGTCAGCGCGGGCACCGCCGCCGCCGCCGCGTTTGTTGGTCGCCATGCCCTCCTCGTCGCCGTTGCCTCCATCCTGTGTTTCTTGGTGCGTTAACTTGCTCGATCAGAAGGAATCGGAAGCAGCGTCACCCTCTGTGTAATCGGCGGCCGCAGGCACGAGACACAGCTTTTCTGGTGTCGATCATGCCGTCATGGTGAATATTTGACAATTGTTCCTTCTTCTTCTCTCATGTTTCTGGCGGTTTTAGTTACTTCCGCACATGAAAATGGATCAAGTTTGATTACTTTACCTGAACTCTCATGTTTCAAGGAATACGACGGTGTAAATTGCTAGGCATGACCAAATTTTGGCTTGGTACATGATGCGCTCAACTCAAACCACGCACCACTCAAGCGGCCACTCAAGTTCTCAATTTTTTTCTCTAACAATATAGCCTCTTTATTGTGTGGGAAGAGATTAGTTATTCTTTTGATTGGGAGCCAACAATGTTTTTTTTAATAAAGTGTACCTGTAGATTAATTAAGAAAGATAGAAAAGTATAAATACAGGGACACTGTAAAAGATACAGGGGACAACCATCCAAATCAACATGCATAACCAAAAACTCGACGCTGAAGAACACCGACTCCAAATGTTGCAATCGAACCCATGCCCGAAAGAAGCTCCACCGCATCGGTGGGAATTGCTAAAGCACAGACGGTTTTTTTTTAAAGTTTTGTTCAGGCGACGTATCATGGGCCATTAGATTTAGATCGAAGGGTTCACGTTCTGAATTCAGGCATCTAAGATATTTTTCTCGAATACACAAAAGACTTGCACATCTTTTTAATTAAGAAGAATAGTTTTTACAATACACGAACAAAGTTGTGGGGTGGATTACAAAAAGTATACAATAAGCGCTTCCTCCCCCACTTATTCGTAGGCAACTACTCACGAATTAGACAACTAAGCTTGCGCGCCCCGGCCTCGATCCAAAGATCGGTGGTGTGCTTGATGATAGCTAAAATCTGGACGGTGAAAGACGTCTCGTTGCGGAAGCACCTTGCATTTCGTTCTTTCCAAATTTCCCATGCTACCAATGCAAAGAGAGTGTCGGCGCCCTTCCGTTTTTCGTCATGCCATCTCGCTCTCCATCTGTCCCACCAGTCCAGCATCGATGCATGACCGACACGAGATGAGTCAGCGCCGAGAACCGCGAGGATGGTCCACCACACCTGCCTGGAGAATGAACAGGAAGCGATGATGTGGTCGATGCTTTCCGGCTCCTGATCGCAGAGGAAGCAGTTATCGTGCGTCTCAAGGCCATGTCGTCACCTCTGTCTGTGGTCCAGTGTGTCCTCCGCACAGCTAGCCATAGGAAGATCTTAACGTGCAGCGGTGCCCAGGTTTTCCAAATCCTGGCGCAGCCCGGTATTGGGTGCGAGGGCATCTGGAGTGCTCTGTATGCCAATGAGGAGGAGTAGGTTCCGAACGCTGTCCATCTCCAAATTAGGCGATCCTCGGCCTCACACAGCTACACCTGGCTGACGAGGTTCCACAGGGCGAAGGCATCTAAGATATAGGAAATGTGTAACTCTTTTTGTCTATGTACAAATAGGTCCCATAGAGTTACATGTCACTATGGTAAATGTGATCAAACACGCTTCCTGCTGTTGGAATTTGGAAATGACGTGGAGGAGAAACTTCCATGCCTGGCCACGGGCCACGACGTAGATTGCGGTCAAGTGTCAACGCGTCCAGGACCAAAGCGTCTGCCTTGTAGTTCCCGCGCACCTCTAGGCTCGAGCACTAGCTACCGTCCCCGTCGTTTGCGTCGTTTGCGCGATCCACTTATTCCTCGCTTCCAATGCATGCCTTGCCACCATCTACATGTCCTTGTTCCTGGCCTTCGTTCTCCGACCTGTTTCTCTCTCTGCCTTCTCTTCAATCCCGTGTCCGTGTCTCCGGCAAGCACGCCCTGGCTTAGCGGCCGTGTCATGAGGAAGCTGTGCCCGAACCTGACCGCGACGACTCCCTGGACACCGTGCTGGAGGTGCCCATCCCCGATGAGATGCTCATCAACGCCCCCGGCGCCGACAAGCGCCGCGGCGCCGGTGGCGCCAACATGCGCGCCTGGCTCAAGAACCAGGCCTTCGACCGCGCCACCGTCGACGGGGCTGCCTCCGCCACCGCCGAGCTCCAGCTGTTCCTCAACGTCGTCGGGTCGCCGCTCATCCCCTGCCCCGTCCCGCACGATCGCGCTTTCAGCCGCTCCATCCGCGACTCCTCCATCGTAAGCATCCTGCCATGCATGCTGCGTTCTTTACGGAATGCATGGCGGAAATCGTGACTCGTTTGCTTCATGAATGATGGACTGAAGCAAGCGTCGACGGCCAAGTACATCATCCAGCAGTACATCGCGGCGACGGGCGGGCAGGCGGCGCTGCAGGGGGTGCGGAGCATGTACGCCGTGGGGAAGGTGCGGATGTGCGCGTCCGAGTTCCACCTCGGCGACCAGACGGTCACCACCGCCGCCGCGCAGGGCCGCGCCGAGGTCGGCGGCTTCGTGCTCTGGCAGAAGACGCCCGAGGTCTGGTTCTTCGAGCTCATCATGGCCGGCCACAAGATGAGCGCCGGCAGCGACGGCAAGATCGCGTGGCGCCAGTCCGCCTCCGAGCACTCCCACGTCTCGCGCGGCCCGCCCCGGCCCCTCCGCCGTTCTCTCCAGGTACCTTCCCTATATTGGCGGCACGTCACGTGCAGGGCATATATAGCAGCGTGGCGTGCGTGATGCACCAAATTTATCTATTTGCAGGGCCTGGATCCACGCTCCATCGCGAACCTCTTCTCGGACGCGGTGTGCATCGGCGAGAAGGTGCTCAACAACGAGGAGTGCTTCATCCTCGCTGGAGGCCGGCGCGGCGACGCTGCGGGCTCGGAGCGCGCCGGCGTTCGACATCATCCACCACACGGTGTGGGGATACTTCAGCCAGCGCACGGGGCTGCTCATCCAGCTCGAGGACTCGCACCTGCTGCGCATGAAGTCCGGCAAGGGCCACCGCCGCAGCGAGAACATCTTCTGGGAGACCAGCATGGAGTCCGTCATCTCCGACTACCGCTGCATCGACGGCATCAACATCGCGCACGGCGGACACACCAACGTCACGCTCTTCCGCTACGGCGAGGGATCCGTCAACCACAAGCGGAAGCTGGAGGAGACGTGGACGGTGGAGGAGGCCGATTTCAATGTGCACGGACTCACCACGGACTACTTCCTGCCGCCGGCCGACCTCAAGAAGGACGTCGAAGATCAGAATAAGTGATGGGCTAGCGTTCGATTTCACTATTTCATTGGAGGACATAGAAATTCATTCATACAGGGACTTTTTTTTTCTTTCATTTCTCTCGTTTTTTCTTTCTGATTTAAATTAACTGCAGGGGACTACATGCTTAACTCATGTACAGAGTACAATAGATATGGGGAACGGGGAGCCTGGTTAATTTCTTTAATTTTGGTTGGGGCTTTCTGTCAAACATCTGTAGTGTGACAGACTTGGTTTCATTCTTAACCCTTCAGCTGTGAAGAGCTCTTTTTTCAGACCTTACAGACATTCAATTTTTCAAAAAGCGTGCATTAGCACGCACTGCATTAAGAGAAGTTGGAAATTACACATATCCTTCATTTCAAGGGAGGGAAAATCATATACTGCAGCACTACCAAAACATTCGGAAACCATGCACTATACACCCGTTACCAAAGTCTCGTGAACACTAGAATGCTATCTCTAATATCATATGAACTTCTACAATGTCATCAGGAAAGGAATGCTAGGCAGCAAGACAGGCCACAAGAAAAGGCAGAATCATGCAAGTTTGACAGAACAAAGCATCACTATACTCATTCAACAGTACCATGTCAAGGGCAGTGAGCCCGAGGGTAGGAGGACCTCGGCTACGTAGATCGTAGCCGCTGTCCGTGGTGGCCGGCCGGGTTATGCCCCTGCCGCCGTTCTTCGTCGGTAGGGTTATGCCCCTAGACCGCCGGCTTGAGAGAGATTAGGGAGAGAGAAGATGGGTTTAATCTTTGCTTAATTCTCCAAGTCACGGTACAAGGAAATATATGGCCTGCGGCCTCAACTAACGGGAGCAACAAGCCCCACCAATCTAGGAACTAAAATTAGAAAGATAACAAACTTTCCTAGCCACTAGCTTGACTTGTGGCGGTTCAGCCTGGTTCACGCGCCAGCGCCCTGGCCCTTCTCACGCCTACGGCCCGGCGCCGCCGGTATAGGTCCGCCGACCATGACATCTCCCCCCGTCGAGACCCAGCTCGCCCTCGAGCCGGAAGCGCTGATAGCGGCTCCGAAGACGCCCACATCCTCCTGTGTTGCCGGCCGGGACCGGTCCTTCCACTTCACCAGACGGCCAGACACCCCTAGCGAGGCGATAGCGCACCGCACGCCGGGCTCGGCTGGATGGCACCATGGTGAAGCGGTGGCAGCGGTGGTGAGCCCGGCGGCGCATCATGGAACTTCTTGAGGAGCCCCACATGAAAGACATCATGAATGCGGGCGCCGGTGGGCAGGGACAGCCGAGCAGCGACTTCGTTGATCATCTCTGCCACCTTGTACGGCCCGGCAGCGAGGCTTGAGCTTGCCGGTGATCGCTCGGGGAGGGAGGCAGCAAAGACGTTGACGGAGGCGCAGAGCACCCAATCACCGCTCGTACACAACCCGCCGATGCGCCTTGTCGTCGAGTGCAGCTTCGAACGCCTCGAGCTCGCTTCCACCGGTAGCGAACGCCGCCGAGGAACTCTTCGCGTGCCGCCATTGTCTTGGCGACCGCAGGGAGCCGCGCCCCCCCGGCTCATAGGACCGCAGCGACGGGGGATCCCGCCCCATACACCACGCTGAAGGGGGGTGTCGCGCAGCGACGATCGATAGGCCGTGTTGAAGAGGAACTCCGCCCACGGGCCAACGAGCCACTCAAGCGGGCCGATCGCCGCGGAGACATCGAAGGTACATGATGATGACCCGGTTGGCTGCCTCCGACTGTCCATCCGACTGGGGGTGGAACGCTGTTGTCATGCACAGCTTGGTGCCCATCAAGCGCATCAGCTCGGTCCAGAAGGCTGAAGTGAAGACCTTGTCCCTGTCCGACACCATGGACTGGGGGACGCCATGGAGGCGAACAATGTCCTTGAAGAAGGCCTCGAGCGACGGACTCGGCGGTGTACGGGTGGGCTTATGGGGAATGAAGTGGCGCAGATTTGCTGAATCTGGTCCACCACCGTCAAGATCACCGTCTTTCACAAGACCTTAGGCAACGCTCCACGGTCGAGGGCGACATCAGTCCACACGCCCGTGGGTATGGGGAGCGGCAACAGTCGGTACCCGGTGTAAATGCTCGGACTTGTACCGCCGGGCACACCCCACACGCCACAAGCACCCACTCCCTCGCACCACCCGCTTCATGTTAGGAAAATGGAAGTCGCTGGCCAAGACGGTGAAGGGTGCGCTGACGCCTTCATGGCCATCCTCATGCACCGCCCGCACGATCTCCCCGAGTAGCGGGGACTCCGCCGAATGAAGAGGCGACCGGGCGAGTGGACCAGCCCATCCACCACCGACCATGGCCATGGCCGGTGCGCGCCGGTGACTTCTGATTGCGCAGAGAGGAGGAGGTCGCCGGTACCGCCGTCGCAGCCGCCGGTCGATGAAGTCAAACCGAGGGGACGAAAGGGCCGGGAGCTCCCCGTCCCTCGGTATCACGCCCGAGAGACGCCCACCGCATTGGTGGCGCCCGCTTGTACTCAACCGCAAAATCAAAGCCAAGAAGTTTCCCCACCCAAAGGGTGGTGCTGTGGGATGGTCGCTAGGCGTTGGTCCAGCAAGAATTTCGCTGTAGTGGTCGGGCCTTCCACAGGTGAACCGACGCCCCCAAAGGTAGGGCCGCCAATGCCGAACGGCTTGGACCAGCCCGATGAGCTCGCCATACGCCGCCAAAGCACGGTGGCGAGGTGCAACCGCCGGCCAAGAATGCAATGGGGTGCCCCTCCCGCAACAGATCGCCCCAAAGCCGTGGGACGACGCGTCGCATTCGACGATGAACACCTTGCTGAAACCCGCATGGCCAACACCGGGCTGTGGTGACCGCAGCCTTAAGGGCCGCAAAGGTCGAGGACGCCCGCCCCAAGCAAACCCCTCTTTTTTCGTGAGGGCGGTGAGGGGGCCGCGATGGCGCCAGTAGTTGTGGATGAATTTGCGGTAGTAGCCCGCCGCCGAGGAAGCCGCGAACCGCCTCTTGCCGACCGAGGAACCGGCGGGATGGATGGCCTCGACCTTGGCTCCGATCCATGGCCACCCCGTCCGCCGAGATGGTGTGGCCGAGGTATAAATCGCTGGTACGCCTAAACGCGCACTTGGAACGCTTGACGAAGAGTGAGTGGCGGCGCAGCTCGGTGAAGACAAAGACGAAGGTGACGAAGATGGTCCGCCCATGTCTTGCCGTAGGCGAGTATATCATCAAAGAAAACGAGCACAAACCGGGCGGAGGAACGGGCGGCACGCCGCTCATGAGCGCCGAAGGTGGCCGGCGCTGCACAGCCGAACGGCATCACCAAAAATTCGCAAGCCGCCAGTGTGCGGAACGCCGCCTTTTGTGGACGTCCTCGGCCTCATGCGCACCTGGTGGTACCCAGAACGCAGGTCCAGCTTGGTGAAGAAGCGGGCGCCGTGGAGCTCGTCCAGCAGCTCGCCGACGACCGGAATGGGAAAAGCGCCCTTCACCGTGGAGCTGTTCAGCGCTCGTAGTCGACGCTTGATCTCCACGACCCATCCGGTTTCTTGATGAGGATGACCGGAGAGGAAAACGCTGAGTCACTCACGCGCACGATGCCTTGCGCGATCATGGTGGTGCACCGCTTCTCCACCATCTTTGTGCGCTGCTGGATACCTGAGGGACGCATGCCCACACGTTCGAGCCGCCTTGAGGACAATGCGGTGGGCGCGCCCCTGACCGGGTGGCAGGCCAACCGCTCAGCAAAGACGCCGGCCGAAGCGGACAGCAGCCCCTCCAAAGCGGCGGCACCGGTGGCCAAGGCCGTGTGCAGGCGCGGCGGGCTAGGGCGTCCCGATGCCACGCCGCCAGACGCCCCTGCCCTCCCTGGTGGAAATCATGGTCCCCAGAATGAGGGGCCCAGACGATGTCGCTTACCGGCGCCATCCGCTTGGTGCCCAAAGACCACATCGTAGCGGCCAAGCGGCATGATCGAGGTCGGACGACGAACGGCATGGCGCCGATGAGCAGCGGGCTTGGCGACGACTGGACGAGGGCCACCGCTGGCCACCGTGGTCGCCATCCGGCAGGCGCGGTTCAATGGGCAGTCCGCGCCGTGTCGCCGCCTCACCGATGAAGCCGTGGCCGACCCCGTGTCGGCGAAGCGCCACGGTCACCGACCAACGCTGACCTTGAGCGGGACGGTCCGGCTGATCGGCACGCCCACCACCGCATGGAGGAAAAACACGGCGCGCCTCCTCGCCAAGCTCCACCCGTCAATGTAGAATATACGCGGCAGACCCGCAGGCAGCCGCGAATAGGGCTCATTGCAATTGTAACAGAGCCCTAGACGACGGCGCTCGCTTGCTCTTCCGCCGAGACGCTTAGCCGATTTTTTCCACCACGCACGGGTGGCGCGGTAACGCCAACCGCCAGACCGGGTGGGGTCGGTAGCGCCGAATCGGCAAAGACCGGGGGAGGAGGGCCCCGCAGCCGCCTGGCTGACGGGTGCAGGGCCGGCGGGATCGCCCGGTGCCGCCTTTCCCTGGCACGTGACTGAGGCGGTCAAGTTCGACCAACTCCAGTGAGCGTGCCAAACTCATCGCCGCAGCCGGGGACTCCGCGCGCGGATGCGCACCGATGGCCGACGGGGTAGCGCACCGCCGTGTAGAGCCGCACCGCCGCCTCCTCCGGCCGACCGCCCAGCGCAGAGCGCCCTGGCGGTTGGAGTGGCCTCCTCGACCGTCCGCGGCGGCGGCACTGAGAGCTCGAACAAAGGGCGCAGATCTCAACGCCGCCCGAAACGCAGGTTCGCCAGCCTTTGAAGCGCCCCATGGCGGTGTTCCCTCATCTTCCTGGAGTTGGATGAACCATAGCTGGGCCACGTCCTCCATGTTGTACGACGCCATCCACACCTTCTCCTCCGGCATGGTGGTTGTCGGGCGGAAATACGATTCGCACCGATTTATAAAAATCAGTGGATCGGACTTGCCGCCGAAGAGCCGAAAGTCCATCTTTGGAACCGGGGTGCTCTAGACGACGCCGCCTCGGAGTGGCCTGAGTCGGCGGATGAGCCGATCTTCTCCGCATTGTCGTCATGTCGGTTTGCATCTTGGCCATGTCGGTGGTCAAGGTCTTGAGCAGCTTCATCACGTCGTCAATGGTGGCCTGATCGCCCATGGTTGGCGATGAAGAGGTGGCTGTGGACGGGGAAGAGGGAGATGGTGGTGGCTGGTGGGCTGGTTGCGCGGCGGCAGTGGAGGATTGGGTGGATGTGGTGGGAGAGGATCGACGAGACCGAGATACCAGGTTGTCAAGGGCGGTGAGCCCGAGGGTAGGAGGACCCCTGGCCACGAGATCGTAGCCGCTGTCCGTGGTGGCCGGCCGGGTTATGCCCCTTGCCGCCGTTCTTCGTCGGTAGGGTTATGCCCCTAGACCGCCGGCTTGAGAGAGATTAGGAGAGAGAAGATGGGTTTAATCTTTGCTTAATTCTCCAAGTCACGGTACAAGGAAATATATGGCCTGCGGCCTCAACTAACGGGAGCAACAAGCCCCACCAATCTAGGAACTAAAATTAGAAAGATAACAAACTTTCCTAGCCACTAGCTTGACTTGTGGCCGGTTCAGCCTGGTTTACGCGCTCAGCGCGCTCCCTGGCCCTTCTCACGTCTCTGGCCCGGCGCCGCCTGGTATAGGTCTGGCCGACCATGACATACCATTACATACCAAAGAAGGAACCCAAAAATCAGGTGGAGGGGACTGAGTTCATCAAGAACTGGTTTCAGCTTTACACACGACAATGCTGCAGTGTCTTTTGAGTTCCTTCAAAAAGATCTAGCAAAAGTGTCTCCAGATCCTCCGGCCTGTACTTTACATAACGATCTCGATGCCGTGTGCCATCAAGAAAGCCTGAATATCTTCCCACGAACGTCCTATAGGCCTGTATAACTTTCAGTGATATTGAAATCCGGACATCATCGCGAAGTTGGTCGTCTGGGACAGACCACGCTGTCTGAACTCGGTAAACCTCTTCAAAGGACAGATTAAAATTTTTGATCTTCTCCCTGATGATTTTGCGAGAAGCAGCATCACCAGCAGCACACAAACCATCATCACTAAGGTAAGAGAGAACATTATTCCATGATGCCCTCTCATATCTCATAGCTTGCTGCTGAAATTTCCTGTTATGAATCCGGATCCAGTCATCACCAAGAAAGCTTTTGAGATCCGAGTTCTTCACTTTCTGAACCATGTAGTGGATGTTGTTCATCATGAAGATGTTCTGCAATCGATCATCTCTGTACAATCTAGAACTAGCTTCAAGATTTGCCTCCAAAACTGCAGTAACAGACTGCAGATGCAAAGCTGTTGCCGTGAAATTAGGATATGAGTTTGCCATCAACTGAATGTCAGAAGCCAGGCATTTTCGATCTGTGTCCTTGAGAAGTGAATCAAGAGTTTTGCTGTATGCTGTGAGAGCCTTTATGTAGTTCATAACATACTTTGTAAGTGGATGCACTTCTCCACGAGCTACTGCACTGGATGAAGTGTATGATTGGATGGCATAATTGAATTCTGCAAATGTATTCCTTGCAGATTCTCCCAGTTGCAGTAGTGCTTCATGATACTCATTCAGGATCATATCATCGCATCCTGAGTCAAACAAGGATTCAGCTTCAGGGAGAAGATCATCCAGGACCTCGTACATATCAAGCAATCGAAAAAGCTCTTCTGTTTTTGGGGGACCAATTGCTACAGATACATAAAAGCTCAGAATTTGTAAAACTGAGTTAAATGAAATCTCAGAGAAGCACAAGTCTGCAGTTGAATCTGTAAGTTCACCAAAGACATGTTTGCTAAGACGTTTCTCACTTGCAAGATATACTCGAATAAAAACCCTAATTGCCCGGTTCCATCTCTTTATTAATGAATTCAACTTGTTCCAGCTTGTGTTCACAAGCTCCTCTATACTGAGCTTTTCCAGACGAAGAGACCCAAAGTACTCATCTATCGCACTCTGCCGTGAGTTTATATAAGCCTGGCAACACTCCTTATCATAGCCATTCAGGAACATGAATTTAGCAATTGACTTGACAGCAGAGAGTGCACCAGGTTGAATTAAATCAGGCACAAAATATTCAGGTCCTCCACTGATGTCATTTGGTGTTTCCTTCCTTCTGATTGTTCCTCACTAAATGAGCTGCTTGAAAAGTCTTCCGCACTACCATCTTCTGTAGAGTTTAAAAGAGAGAACCTCCTGTTCTAATGGCTGCTTGTAATGTGTAAGAAGATAAACAAATTCCTCTTCGAGTCTTGCCATTGCCATTTCAGAAAGGTCATATGCATACACAGTGAGTTCATCCAGCTGTTTGGCTTCTCCACCAGGCTTTAAGGTCCTTAACTTTTCAGATAGCTGTTTGATTTTGCGCAGCACTTCCAAGTACTCAAATGAGTCCTGTGGATCATGAACATGCATGGAGTTGTCAAAATCCAAACTAAGAATCTTCTTTCTTAAGGCCTTAAGCGCTTGTTTGATATCACATATCTCATTATCTTCTCCCAGAGTAATGTTTGAAAACTGCTTAACTAACTCTGCGGCCATCATATTAATATTCTGAGCCTTCCCTGCATCATACGTTTAACGCAAAGATCAGGTCTAACTCCAATATTTCAAAGTTGAGACTTGAATTTGGGAAAGCTAGTTACACAAAGAAGTTAAGAGAATGAAAATCATATCATGCCACATAGATGCAAAAAGACAATTAAGCATCAATTTCTGAAAATCAAACATATGATGCTCAAGCAGAAAACTCTGAAACTTGCAGGCACAGCCATAAATAGCAGAGGTAAACAGAAATTGAAAAAAAAAAGAGATAAAGGTAATATCATACTTAAAGGTGACATGGACTAGAGCAAATACAGACTAGTTGCACCTCTTCCAGTCTCCCTTTAAGAAAAACAGTGGGGAAATTTGATCATATAAGATTCCACCAGCTCGATGGCTTATAATAATCTAATTTCCTCTTGTTGAACGGCAGGAACAGGGCAGGTCCTCTTATTATTTCCAAGAACAGCCAATGATCTCAATATGTGGAACAGGGTAATATTTATTGGTTCTTATATTAGTCAATTAGGGGGGAATCCTCACAGTAGCTAGAGTCTAAGAACACTTGTTAGGGGAAAAAGTCCCCCACGAACAACAAAAAGAAACTCAAACAATTTGACCATAAATAATACCTCTATTAAAGCGAAACCAAGCTGGAGCAAAAGCTAACTGGCACTCAAAAGCACATATACACATAGTAAAGAACTATGCAAGAAACATTTGCAGAGCAAGAAGAAGAGACTCACCACCGGCACCGAAGAGCTGCTGCTCTTCGCCCACTCCGGCAGCCGCCGCAATCCCAGATTCAGAACTCGCCCAGGAGGCAAGAGCGAGGAAGAGAGGCTCGCGGTGGAAGAGAGGAGGAAGAGGAGGCGCAAAGTACAAAAGAAAGAGAACGGAGTACGATTATTGGGGTGTGGTGGTCAGGTCAGTGGAGGTTTGTGGAACAGTACGAGTCAAGTCAACCCGAGGGAAGGGAAGCGACGACGACGGGAGGGAAGGGGGCTGCTGGGCTCTGCGGACTGCGGAGGAGACACCGGTGAGCGGATGGGGATGGTCAGCCGACGCAATTGGAACGGGATGCCGTGGTGCCGCCGGCTATCGTTCGCTCGTCCGTCCCTGTTGCTGTCCGTCCCCTCCCTCTCGCAGTCTCGCAGAGCGAAGGAGTCAAGGACGACAGGCCGCGGCATCCCGTTCCAACGGGAAACGCGACCGTTCCGTGGAAACGGGGTGAAGGGCGAGCTTTTGTACTGTCATGTATGAAAACATGATACATCGTTTTTTTCTCTACCAACGAATCAGTATCGGTTGGCTTATCAATAAAAAATGATCACCGATGTTAAGGGGTTCACAAAAGAATGACAAAGGCGAGGACTCCAACCTGCGGTCAAATCTCGTGTGCGACACTTTTATCCCTGGATTTATTCTAGTGATTTTATGGCGCCACAGATAGCCAGGTAGCGACGCCCCCGTCGACGGCAAAAAAAAAAATGATCAGCCGATTTGTTGTACGGCGTAGTTATGGCGTGTGGCTGATACCCTTACCCACAGAATGAGCGAAGGAGTTGGCTTGTGTTGTACTGACGGGTTAAGTGAAGGAAGTAACACTATATCATGATGTTTGCGCAGATGATAAGTTCAAGCCGTGTCATTTGCCCTAAACGACTTCTTTTTATCAAGACGGAGGGGAGTACTTGGAAAGGTGATTTTAAATGAGATAAGCACAGCCTTGACTAAATAGATGGAGCAATTAAGAGTCATGAATCAAGGCAGTGAAGTTGTTTTTTTTTTGTTGACAAGTAGGCAGTGAAGGTGTTGAATGCGCTGATCAAAGTTAAGAAAGTGACCATATATGAAGAACGATAAACACAAAAGTGACCAAATATGAAGAACAACAAGCACAAGTAATATTAATTGTCGATCTTTAATTTTTAATGTATTAATACCATACTATTAAGATGGATGCAACACTAAATGCTTAATGTGGCGTAGAAAGGCTAAAAGTGTTTCAAACAATTCAAGTTAGAGATCTAAGTGATTAGCGTAGTTGAGAGAGTTGTTTAAAAGAAGGCTAGAAAAAATCGGCTAGACAGTTTTCCAAACAATGTAGCCCAGTCTTATTGTCTTAGTAGTGCAATGTTTGCAAAAAAAATGCTAGATGGGTTTGCTGCCAACGACTAGTTTTTGGGTTTGCTGCCAACGACTAGTTTTTGCAGGACGTTTATTTATACCCCTTTCATAGGCTTTGATAGGTTATTAAAGTTTTTACACGTCCATATATACCAAAAGACTAGAGAGAGCTATCACCTCAACTTGGGGGACTTGAGTTAACTAGTCATATCCATTAATTTGAGAGCAATTGAGCTTTGTGGACTTGTATGCGAGCAATTAATACAGAGCTCAACAAGTCTTGGTCACTTCGTGGCAACATTATGTCTCAGTGTGAAGCATTTGTTTTTTGAGGCAAAGTGTGAAGCATTTGTCACTCTTGGAGTTTTGCTTCTAGATGGCTAAGCATCACTAATGGCGACCACAATGCGGAGTCTACAAGAGCAGTGTGGTAAGCACATGCTATAAGATATATTGTGGTAGAAGGAAGAGAAGGTAATAGTTATTGGTGGTAGTTGCGTTAGCAATTCTATCTCCCCACATTCCGTCCTGACACACAGAGATTATGAGGCAAAAAGATGTTATCTTTGTTTTTTTACAACGTTGCTTCGGGGTGGACATTATGAGATGGATAGAGTTCACTGCTTCCACTTACTCTTGAGCCCACACTATTACCGGACTTGGCAAGATACAATGCGCTTGCTCTGACAAGCAGCTAAGGTTGTGGTGGGCTGCCAAACAGTTTGTGAGGAGGGCTACAATCTTGACTATAAAAAAGAATATCTCAGCTTCACAATTTTTGGGTTGAATGGACAGGAGTGCTCACGAGAGAAGCTAATAATAAGATTTGCATTTGAAACTGCTTATGCTTTTTATCAATCAATAAAGAAAATCAGCAAATAGGTCGTTTCAATAGCCTCTATTCCAAGGTTGATTTTTGTTGTTCCGTGAAAGTTTCGGTTAAGCGATACATCCAAACCCAGGTGCGGCAACAACTAGTCCAGCTCGACCTGGTACCACTCCACGGATCCAACCTCTCCATCGATCTCGAGCACGCACACGGACCTAACGAGGTACGAGACGGCGGCTTCGACCGTGTCGAACTTGGCAAGGTCCGGAGGCAGGGCGTCCCCAGGCCACTTCTCCAGCCAGGCCTTGAGCCTTTCCTCCAGCTCCTCCCTCGACACGAACTCCTCGTCCATGCCAGGCTCCATCAGCACGTACGTGTCCGACTGGATGTCCGCTCGTCTCCTCCGTGCACCACAAACCTACCCATCAAAATGATCACACCGGTTGGTTATTGTTAGGTACTAGGAGTACAGAGTTAACTTATATATTTCCTTGGCAAGACTTGGACCTGGTTTCCGTTGCCTTGAATTCTCGGTGGTCGCTTCAACGAGGCCGTGCAAAAGCTCGCGGCACCACACACGACCACGGACGCCTTCTTCTGCGATCGCCGGCGGCGGGGCAGAAGCAAGGACGCCCTTCTGCCTGCATCTGAGGAGACAAGTCAGGTTCAAATGACGTGCACTTGCGCGCGGTAACTGAGAAACGTTGAAGTTCGTGGTAGCACTGTTTGACTAGTGATGGAAAAGCGTTCCTTCCACTTCCAGGACTTTCCCACCATGTACTATGTGATCTAGAAGTTGCTCTGTTTTTTCTCAAGAGTTTGTCCAATTCAAAAGTGGAAATCCGTTTGGAGTGACAGTTGGTGTGGATTTCGTTGGGGATCATGGCAAACCCTTTTTCCATTGTGTGGGATCATGGGAAGCTGCAGTCCGCGTCTAGTGAATGCAAGTCATAGATTACCTACTCCGGTTAACAACAGCAGGGTAAGACTAGTGCTCTTTCTCTTGCGTCTTGCCAAGTTTGTAAGTCCTTGTCAAAAAGGTTGCGCACGCAATCAGTCAGATTTGAAAGGAACTATACGATTATGAAATTGTAGCCGGCCCTTTGCTATGCTCAATATACATGTCTGCTAGACAGTCAAAAGACTTCCAGCGATGCTGATGTTGTTTAGTTACACAAACATGAATATAATAATTGTATGATCAAGCTGACTATGACTTGTTCAAGATGACGATTTAAAAACTCTACAAAATCTCTTACCATAGCCGTCACAATCTAGTCTAGGCCATAATTATAGCACGAGAGAATAAAAAAATAGAGGAATGATATGATACCATCATTAAAATAGGGATGGACGGAGAAAATGAAAAAATATAGGAAAGCCACAGAGGTTTGGAACTATGGTTTACCTATATCAATCAAACTAGTTGTCAAAACAAAAAATATCAATCAAACAAAAAACAAATTCAATTTATTCACTACTCGATCATCCGTTTGTTCTTATCCGCACCTTCTCTCCTATCGTTATCCACTCTCTCTCTCTCTCTCGTTCAGTCGTTCTTCCAAAACAGCATCGCGGCAGACCCTCTCTGCCGTTCTTCCAAAACTAGTTTTGGTTGCTGCATTTTCTGAAGCAACGCTACCCTATCCAAAGGAACGGTAAGTTCCATTCCTTTGATCTAAACGACAACGAGTGACGTCATCAAAACGCCGGAGCCGGAATCAGATTAATTCCATAATCCTTAATTTCTGTCTCCAGTCTGTTAGTTAAAGGGAGCCATGCAATGATCGATGACCTCTTGTGTGCTATTGGCAATTGGCATGTTGGGCACTTGGCCAGATTCCTCTAGTGTGCTATGGCAGTCGGCATGTTGGGCACTTGGCCCTTCAATGTGCAATGAGTCAATGAACCAACAAAGAGAGTCATGCATGGTGTGCAGCTTGTAACTTAGGCAGCATAGCAGAGGATAAGAGTGATCGGAAAACTGACATTACCGCTGATAAGCAGTCCACCGGCGGAGCCGGACTCCGGCAGCCGGGATACAGCCGCCGCCGCCGTTTCCATCCTGCCTTCTCTAGGTTGTGTGGCCTCAAAAATCTTCTTTATCTCTCCAATGGCTCAGGTTGTGTGGCCTTTAAAATCTTGTTTATCCTTTTCAATGGCTCCCACGCCTGAAGCTTTTCTGAGCCCTCTTGTGATTATCCTCCTGTACTCTGAGATTGGTGACGAGAGCGTTTATCTAGAGGGAAGACTGGTTCCTTCTCAGTGAGGACGAATAGGTACATGCGACATTGCTGAATTGTCAGGTTACCGCTGAAAGCCGAGCCACTAATTTCGAGTCGCATTTCAACGCTCTGGCAATGGCAAGTACAATTGTAGGTCAACTGTGTAATCAATAATATCCAGTTCCGAGACCAATTCAACTCGCATTAAATTAAATTAAATGAATATATTGATATGATGCGAGCACACACCAACTTGTCCATCCTGTAACGCCGAACCATGCTTTGGTTTCTATCTTTTTTTTTGAAAAATCCGGCAAGCCGGCTTGAATATCATTAAGTGAAAGAAAGCATGAGTCATTACAGCGCACCAGAGGTGCTTACCCAGCTTCGCCTAGGCGCAGCTGAGTCTGAAAAATAAAGCTGACTACTCCCTATTATTGCTTACAACATTTATCGCTTGTAGCGATTTACAGCCCGCAACTGCCCATTGGTTACCATGCTTTGGTTTCTATCGTGAACTAGCCATTTACAATACCATTCGTAAAACAATTATTCCCACTCTAGAAATTTGCCCCAGGGATTAAGAGCTTTAATGGGGAGTATGACTCGTGCTAACAAATCCCACCAAAACCAACACAATTATTTAAACCTTGCAAGGTCACAGTCACTGCGCACCGTGATGATTGGATCGTACAAACAATGTTCAGCAACACTGTAGTGGTCAGAGACCTTCATATTCTGAGATCATCTGATTAATTTTTATTAGGATGCTATTTGCAGTTTCATCCTTCGGGTGCGGGGATGTCAATTCTTGGTACCGGTGAAGGCTTCCAGTGAAATCTGTAAAGTCCATCAACCCCCACAGTGTTTATCCAAAAATCGTATTCACTGTAGGGATCTTGATGAAAGTTGAAGTGCAGGAACTTGTTCTCATTCCTGTACGTGTATGGATGTACCTGCACAACAATAGAATGCAGTTTAACATGCCTCGATAAAATGAGTATACAGTGCGATAAAACAAGCATTAAAAAAGTGGCATCTAGCAGTGTGACAATTTGATCCACATGTTCTTTTTGCAGCAGAAAGTTTGCACCATAATGCATAACTAAACACAAGCTTAATGAGTCAATTTGAGTAATTCAACCAAAGTTTTACTGAAGCGGACCACTTGTTATTAGGGAGCTCTTATCCATCTTTTGAAGAAAGGAAGACAGTCCTCCCAGTTCAACACATAGGACACGGTGAGGATCAGGACACAGCTGTAAGTAATTTTCCCAAAAGAAAGTACAGAGATGTGAGTTGTCAATGCAGGTGTTGCCAGCTAGGTGGAAGTTCCAACCCAATGCACTCAGTGACTGGCCATAGTTTTATCAATGCACTTATGCATGAGACCAAAATTACAAAGAGAGCCATGATGTTTTATAGGATCCTTCTGGTTATGTCCAGATGCATATAGACAGAAAAACATTGAAGATAGCAGTTAACATATGGAAGGTGATCCAATTAGTATAGGTTACTTTACAATAATAATCCAAATCCTGAACTTTAGATAATTACAATGAATACAGATAAATGCCATACCTGCAGATTATGAGCATGTGCCCGTGAGACAAGATCACTAGGTGGCATCAAGTAGTTTCCTGAAACTGGAACAATCGTATCTTTCCACGGACCAAGGCCGACAACAAATTTCCCAATGTATGCAAGGTAGTCATCTGAAGTGATTTCCCAGTATGACTGCAAATGCGAAATGAAATAAGTAATATCCAAAGGCATGTTCCACTGAGTTGCACTAAATGGGCCCTAAAATCTCAGGGGTTGATTTCTGTTATCCAGAGAACAAATGGGTGACAGATTGTTACAAAACAATAGTACCTGGTTCGTGTCTTGTGTTCTCACTGTGACATCATCAATCAAAAATACCTTCGGAGAGTCAATCAAATCTGATACATGTACAATGGACGTGGGAGCAAAGGACTGTATAAACAATGGCTGCTTCAGCCAATTCTCTGACATATATTGACCATTGTATCCATATTTAAGCAAGGTATCCACAAATTTGTCCTCAAACTTCTTTCCATCAGCCCACTTGACCTGGTGAAAGTAAGTAATACAAACTCATTATGACACATCATAAAATGAGAAATTAGACAGTTACATTGTAAAAAAACAATGACATTGTAAGTAATACAAACTAATTTTAGGAAAAGCATATCATCTGCAGCATTGTTGTCACAACCCATGTGCCAGAAGAAGGAAACATAATAGCAATTTTTACATTTGTTACAAAAATAAAACTCTATAAACTAGCATCTTCAGTCCTGTTCGTTTGGTAGACAACTGTCACTTTTATAAGCTCAGCAGCCTGCTGCTGATATCATCATTGTACAGAAAGTTCATATATACCATCTAAATAGTTTTTTTTGGGTGTGTGTGTGTGTGTGTGGTAGTGACATAACTATAGAATACTATGAATCAAAATAAAGTGCATATTTCGTCTTGAGAATTGGGGACCTACATGCTTGTTGATAAAAACTGGATCTTTAATCTCTGGATATATGCCGACAGTTCTGTCTGCATCTAGGGCAATTGAAATGAATTCTTCAAACGTGATGATTGAAAACATACCTGAATGATAAGATCACAAGAAAATAATAGACTACTATCATTAATCCCCAATCACAATCTTCCGTGCGAGTTAATGCAAATGTGTTCTTAGGCCAAGTCAAGTCAAGTACAAAATAATATAGCTGTACTAGTTCTAAATAAACAACGGTTTCATAAAGGAAATGAATACCTGCTTTGGTGAAGAGAAATAACTATGTTAAATCAACAA
This sequence comes from Hyparrhenia diplandra, assembly GCA_015847255.1. Classification (NCBI taxonomy): domain Eukaryota; kingdom Viridiplantae; phylum Streptophyta; class Magnoliopsida; order Poales; family Poaceae; genus Hyparrhenia; species Hyparrhenia diplandra. The sequence continues at coordinate 36,431 of JADLZK010001653.1, forward strand.
ATAAGAACCCTAGATTGTATCAAATGTTATTGAGAAAAATAACCAACGAACCACATTCTGTACATTTCTGAGTAATTAAAACAACAAAATTCCTCTGATTTCCTAGAATATTGCTGCACTCATAAACACGGTATGTGGTTTACAGTGCGTAGAAACATATTAGAATATTCCCTCAGGAGAAAATTCAGAATTTTTTGGCTGGCATTTGATGAAACTAATTATTTCCAGTCAATTGCCAAGTTTACTGCAGTTACAGAAAGAAGCAAATAAACTGGCAGCAGCAGGTCATTTCAGCACATGCACATGCATGTGACAAGAGTCACTTCAAGGCTCTTCGGAGTTGGAGCACATCAGCATGGTCATAGACTCATAGAAGAGCAAGTATTGCATGAAACAATTATGACAAGCTAATAGCAAAATCCATGCGAAGGATATCCATACCATTGTATTTTTGATCTCTGAACAAGTATCTCTGCTTCACTTTAAGTGTTTTAAGTTCCTCCAGTGTGAAGTCCACTGTAAACCAACACTTCGGCATTAGTTTAAATAATCAAGAACACATAAGTTTAGAGGGTTGCCTGGGGGCATCCCTTGGGACACACAGATCCGAGTTCGAGCCCCCATGGGCGCTCCCTGTGGTTCAGCATTAAAAAAGGTCCCTAGTTGTGCAAACTATTTTTAGCAGCAGGCACAGGCTGTGCCTCCTGGGCGGGCAGGCAGCCTTCACTCTTCAGGATTTGTTCTAACCACAGGAGTGGTTTGATCCACCTAACATCAAAAGCTGCTGGCGGTCCTTCGCCAGAGGTTTAGTTTTTTTTTCCCTTTCCAAAAGCTTACAGGTTTGTCATTCTCATTCCACCCCTCCAAGAACATGAAGTTGAAACTGTCAATATATTATATTTCCTCTGTTCCAAATTATAAGTCGTTTTGGCTTTTTCTAGATGCATTTCTTTTTACTATGTATCTAGACATAGTGTATAACTAGGTGCATAGCAAAAGAAAATATATCTAGAAAAGCCAAAGTTTAACTATAATTTGGAACGAGGGAGTATGTAAATAGTGTTCCAGCATAGATGAGCATGTAATAAATTCCTGAATTGTCAAGAAAACACAGCAGGGACGCATTTTTATTTCCTTGCTGCTAAACTACATGTCATGTAGCAGATATGCATATTAATGGTAATAACAAAAGGAGTGAAGAAATCAGGGTTGGTTGTAAGATACAAACCTACAAACCATCCAGTAACATTAGACCACTCCACTTCATAGGTTCTTCTTCGATTGGCAAATTCTTTACGTGTGGCAACATCAGTTGTATCATCAAGTGTTACATCATGAAAACAAATCAAGGCCCCATCTTTGCTAGCAAGGATGTCAGACTCTATAAAATCTGCCCCTTCTTCAATAGCTCTCTGCAGTAGGATTTCTTTTGGTTAAATGTGAATTTCCAATTTAGAATACATTACTGTTCACATGCTAGAAAAATTATAAACTTGCGATATGTGAATTCAATAGTCCTTTGCAGTAATCGATATCTGATAATCTGAAAGCTAGCATTTAGGTGTATCAGCTTCACAAAAAAACATCTTATTCCCTTGGCAAGATAGAAATATAGAATTCTTCTACAGATCAATAGTGCTTGCAATTTTCTTAGCAGTACCATGTATGCAGCAGCTGTTTCCTCGGGAATTTCCCCATTTGAGCCACGATGAGCAATGTTATATGGTCGAAACGTCTGTATGGGCTTCTTTTCTTCACTCTTCGTCTTACTCGGTAAAGGAAAGAGAGGCCTAGCAAACGCCAAATGTAATAGTAGCAGAAGAAAAAGAGGTGCACAATCTGCCAGGGACATCAATGCAGATAAATTAGAGATAAGTATACTATTAGTTACAACATAGACCAAGGTGATTGCAGCAGCATGGATAAAATATCCAAGAATGTCAATTATACAAGAGAACATGGCTAACCAACTGCACGTGGATGTAAGAATATGCATGCTTGTGCTTTGGAACGTCAACGTAAGATTCCTTTGCAGTTCAAAAAAAAAAAAAAACCCTCCATTAATAGGGGTCACAGTTTCCTTTGTATCTGTCATGCTCCTCCATCAACAGTTTACTAGGGGTCACAAGTTACAACTCTCAAGATGAAGTCTTCAAATATCATTGGAGTATTGGTTAAAAACGGAACATGCCAATTCATCACTCGGATTTCTACATCGGCAGGATATGAAATCAGAATAACTGAACAAGTCTGAACACACATCAGAGTATATGTTCATCAGTGGTGTGAAACTAGGCAGTATCATGATCTGATTAGCACAACCAACCCAGCACTTCCTTATTAAACAACCTAGAAGGTGCTAAATTCACGCCATACCCATACGTCCAGACATATCCACCTCAGAAAGGCATACCAGATACAGAAAGGAATAGCAACAGATAGGGAGTTCAGAGCTTCCTTTCAAAAAAAAAAAAAAAAAAAAAAAGTTCAGAGCAAGCTCATTCCACATAACACTCGATGTTGCACCCTGCAAAGTACCCTTCACTGCCTTATTTCGGTACCACGAACCAACAAAAACCATGCCATTCAGCTCAATGCAAATGCAAAAACAGCCCCCGCCTTGTAATTATAATAAGGCGATCGCGCAAAGGGTAAAAACAAGGACGCGCAATGAACTGCTGAAACTTGCATACACACACACACTAGGTTTATCAGATCGGTGCGCACTGCGCCGAGCGCCGAGCATTCAGAAATCAGGATGGCCGACGAATCGAGGGGAAGAGGGTCACTTACAGACAGAAGGGCGCATGTCGCCCACACTCTTTTTGCTCCACTTCCCTGGAGTGTCCCTCCCGTCTCCCCGCTATACCGGAGCGAGCGAGCGAGCGAGGAGAGCGAGCTTGCTATGCTCCGGCGGTTTCAGCGGAGCAGAAGAGGAAACGGCGCGCGGCACCTCGCTCCTTGCTGCTATCTCTCCTCGCTCCCACGAACCCCACGACCCCACGACCCCGCTTTTTTCTTTCTGTCACGCCATCGCTTCTTCATCGTCAGAAAATCAATCTCTTACGGAAAGGAAGCCACGATCCAACCTCATCAATTGGCCACCCCGACCAAGGAGATTGCCGTACGGTTACGAGCTACACAACCACCCTACAGTCCGCTGACACTGACAGGTGGGTACAACATCGCGATGCTCCGGTAGGGCCCACCTGTCTGATACTCCTTGACGGTGGAGTAGACGTGTGCGTTTATACGTTTCCGGCGCCGTTGACGGAATATGCTGGGAATACTCTATCGCTGCTGGGACGGCTCCTGGGCTCCGTGCCGACCCGGGCCTTTCTGTGCCGAACTTGATCGGCATGGGCTGGGCCAGCTCGAGTGCTCGACACGGCCCGACAAGGCAATGGTCGCGTAGCTTCCCGTAGCTTTTGCCGTTTGATGCGGCCCACGTTCTCGCCCATCGTCATTTCCAGCGTCTTGCTTGTCTCGTTGTATCGCCGTCGCCGGTCTCCCCAATCCCTCCTCCCCTCGTCGATCCCACCACCGCGCCGACCACGATGGCCTCCGCCGCCTCGTCGGCCGCCGGCGCTGGCAAATCGCTGTTCCAGGGGCTCCGCAGGTTCCTCAAGAAGCCATGGGAGATCACGGGCCCCTGCGCCTCGCCCGAGTACCGCAGCGCGCTGCCCGACGCGCTCGAGTACCGCGTCAAGTGCCCGGCCACCGTGCGCGACGACCGCGACAAGGCCATCGTGCCCACGTCCGACCCGGAGACAGTCTACGACATCAAGTACTTCACCCGCGACCGCCGCCGGAACCGCCCCGCCCGTGCGGCGCACCTGCTCCGCAAGCCCGAAATCGAGCGCTACATGGCCGCCAAGCAGTTCGACCCCACCAAGGACTTCCCCGTGCCATACCTCAACACCACCGTCGAGGAGGACCAAAACACGGTCGGCGGTGGCTACCAGAAGTGACTCAGGTGAGAGGTGGTGACTCCTCTTAGATCTGAGGTCGCAGCTAGGGTTTCATACTTTGCGATTTGATATATTCGGGTTGCAAAACTAAGTATTGCTGGCTTGCCACAAAACATGAATCAGTTATCCGGACATGGTTAAACTTGAATGCGCTTGATGCCTATGTCATTTATGTTACGTGCATTAGCTAATTGAGTAGGCTTGCAGGACAATGCGTCACTTCATCAGAATCAAGCACACCACATAATATTACATTACCAAGGCAGTAGTAATTTTTTTTTTGACAGTGGTAATACCCTGCATTTATAGAAAGCATTTGAAGGTCTGGTACCCAAGGCATTAGTAATTAGATGCTCATATCTTAATAGTCTTCATTATTGTCTCATAGAGGGATGTTTCTGTGTTTTGTTTGTAATTTGGTATATGTCCATGTTTATTAAGGTGGTAAGTCAAGTTGCAGCAACCGGTCTGTTTGAGTCCACTAGGCGTTATGGGCACATGGGGAGGCGACTCCATACAGACATCTTAATATAAAAATAACACCACTAACATTCAGAAGTAATCATAATCATACCTTAATATTGCCAATTCTTAGCATATTACCATAATAATTAGTGATACCAGAGTGCTAGTGCACAACATACAGTAGCAAAATAGAAAATTTGGAATCTCTCATCTCTGAATAGCAACAGATTAGTCTCTAATGACATAATATAACTTAATGAGTAGCACTACTAGTGCAAAACAGACCACAATCACAAGCTCTGAGCACCTAGTAGCAGTCAAACACATGAAGGCAGAGCAGTTTACATCCACCCAGAAACAAATGCAGCAGTGCAGACTGCTGACTGCAGAGCATATCCAAGTAAAGAGCAAAGGCAGTGCACATTCAGGAGGAGGGAAGCCCAAGGGAGAGGAAGAGATGCTTAGGTACGTGTCCCATGACCTTGCAACGCTAGGCTGAAGAAGACGGGAACCAGCAGAGAAGGGGAAGGAGCCATGAATGAATCGGCAGAGAAGAGGGAGGACCAGAGGAGGCACCAATCAGGGTCGCAAATCAGTGGAGAAGAGGAAGCGAGGCTCGAACCGTCAGAGAGGTATGAATTGATGGAGCAGAAGGTGTGGAGCGGCAATCCGGTGGCGCACTGCCAAGAACGAGGTGTGCACCCTCTTAGGTTTCCTCTTCCCTGTCAATTGGCGCGTGGGAGAGATGGATTATGGCCTTGTGGAACATGTAGGCGCACCAACTCCAGTTGGTCTCCTTCGCACGCAATCTGCACCCATTTTTTCTGTGCGCGCTGCTCCTCATGCCCGCACCTAATCCCCTGTGCCCAAGCTCGTGCAGCATTTGCATCAGGCGGCTGGTGCCTTAAACAGCACCAGATTGCGACTAGGCGATGGCTTTTTGTCGCAAGGCGGAGGCCATACTCCCGATTGGTCGTGATGAGGCCAACACCCAGCCTAGAAAGTCTACTGGACACCTAGGTGATCACTTTATGTTAGTTGGTTAATGCTTAAAATGTAATTTCTGCAGGTGTAGGGTTTCACTATAGAGTAGGCATTTTGTTCACAAATATTTCACTTTACTGTGTCATTATCTGAGAACCTCTATTATTGTGGCTTATATATTTGGGTTTGAGATTTGAGACTAGTTAATATACTTCTAGATGAATGTACACAAGCTAGATAACAGGTTTCAAATGTTAGAACTTTTGCAATTTATCTTTCAAATTAAGTAAAGTTTCTCTGAGAAACCCCTATTATTGTGGCTTATATTTGGGTTTGAGATTTGAGACTGGTTAATATACCTCTAGATGAAAATACATAAGCTAGATAACAGGTTTCAAATGTGAAATGTTAGAACTTTAGCAATTTATCTTTCAAATTAAGTAAAGTGGAATGGGATAAAGTGGATTTGGAGTCCATGCAGATTGTGGGCACAAGAAGTGGACATGACAAAAATGGGATATGAACTTTACACAATCCTCACATCTGGAGTCCTGCTGCTTGCAAGGAGGCTACCGAATTTATGCTGTTTAGTGAGATCAATGAAGCTTAGGTGAATAGCCGTGTTTCACTCTGCTTGAAAACTGTACATTTCATGTTAGCTAACAGATTAGTTTTATATATAAAAAACACCCCATAAGTCACTTTGGTTTTGTGATCCCACCACCACTATGTTTTGGTGCAAAAATCAGCCCACCACATATGCTCTATGCCAATTCGTCAACATGGAGCTGTTAATGTGGTCTTTGTGAAAGTTGAATACTTATAAAAGTACAAACCTAACATTTTTTAGAACTTCTACCAAATAATCACCCATGAAAAACTTAAGCCTGGCCAAACCGATATTTGCGATATACAAAATTCTCTGCCGCAATATCATAAGCAAGCATAATCCAAGTATTGGAACAAACTTCACTTGATGCATGACTTGTAATGGCTCCATGTAGGTGGAAACAGGCAGAATTAGTAAGCACATGTATAGTGGGGTGGTGGTTTCGAACGGAGTAGAGTGGTGGGGTGGGCATTTACAATAAATGTTTTTTATGCGGTGATATCTCAAAATCCAAGTAACATATGGGTGGATTTTGCATTTTGCCTTTATGTTTATGTATGTTGTTTGGTGATTTTGCTGCCTCACTTTCAAAATGTTTGGGTCTGGCGTTCACCTTGCTATTCATGCCACTGCATTATCTCATTTGCTTTCATGAAATTATTGTGATTTTTTTCGATGCTCATCATTTTAGATTTGGGCCTTTGTGGAAATCATATCTAATTATTGCCTCCCCATGTATGTGCCTATGTGGTTACATTGCAGGAAAGCTTGGTGATTTGATGCTGGTTAATTTGTCAGGCATCCTTTGCTTGGATTTCATCTGAAGCTGCACTATTTTGATTCCAACTATTAAATATCCCTTTTTCTTTTGTTCCAAGTGCAAGTTTTCTGGTTGTAAAAGATGATGGTGGCAATAATATGGCACTTGTGGAGCTCACAGGATGCACATATATTGTAACTTGTATTCTAAAACTGTCTACCTGATACCAATGTTACTGTTTAATGCAAAATTTAAGGCTTTTATTCCAATGTGCACATCATCTCCAATTAGTTAGTTACATATGTTTATTTGACAAAAGAGCAAAAATACCTCCATTTTAGTTTTGTACGGTTAGAACATTATGTGTATGGCTTGTGATATATATAACAAGTCTTGGCATGTGAAGTCAATTATAGGACGTGCTTGTGTGTTGATTGATCATTGATCATGGTCTCATGGTCTCATGGATATAGCAGTACGCTGGGATACATCGATATGATTATATATGAAACCTCTGGAGTGTTTGCATGTGATGTCTTGGTTGGACCTTATCATGGGCGAGTTGATGGATCTAAGGCAACTCGGCTTGTCTCTTTTTTTTTTTTTTTTTTTTTTTATATATATAAAAATACTAAAGACCAGTTTGGATGGCTACAAAGAGGCGCTAATTGCAGGGCAAATTTTTAATCGACACACATTTTTAGACATTAGCCTATTATCTTGGCAACAATGGGTCAATATCGGGCTAATTTTAACAACAGTTCCGAAGTGGGTTTATCCTTGCCTGAAGCTGTATTCTCTTTGTCTCTGGTGCCAGAATGTTACTATGCCTGCAGGAACGATAGCGATATATGGCTGGATAACGAGGGCTTGCTAGTTATCCTAACGAGCCAGACTCTTGGCCTGGCTCGGCTGGTTGCTTGCGAGCTGGCAAGTTAAGCTCACAAGCCACGTGAAAGCAGTGTAGGGGAACTTGAAGTTTAAATGTAGGATGTAGGTTAATCTGGAATCGGTGAAACGGCACCCACCCAATGCTTCATCGTAGAAACGCTGCTGTCTTGAAACGTTTCTCCAGATCTCGCACTCTTTGCCTAGACGAGTGAAACCGCTTGGGATTGGTTAGCTCCGTGTCTAGTCTCTCCGATATACACTATCATATTTTTTTTCTTGCTACATATATCCCTTAGAATCTGGATCTCTAACAAATAGGTCTTAGAGAACTTTTAACCTCGGCTCTACTTTTTTATCTACGCTAGAAAGGTAATAAAAGTAACTAGCATGATGTGCAATGTGATTGTATTTTTTAGTGTGCTCTAAGATGATAGAAATGATCCGAGACATAACATAACAATCTATATCTATATATTCCTTTTTGTCCACAAATAACTCATCATGTTGACTTTAAGACATCATGTTTGACCGCTCGTCTTATTTAAAACTTTTATATAAATATTGTCTATTTTTTATATGACTTATTTTATCATTAGATATACTTTAATAATGATTTATTTAGTTTATAAATTGTATAAAAAATTTAAATAAGATGCACAGTCAAACCATGATGTCTCAAAGTAAAAAGATAAGTTATTTGTGGACGGAGGGAGTATCTTATACTTTAAATTCCACTAGCATTATATCTTGCCGTGCAAGTTATCCAACACGGAAATTTGGATTGTCCCACTCCCATCCATGAATAAGGAAAGCTATTATATGTGCATAAGGGCACTCACAAATGTAAACTTAAAGCTAGTTTGGTAAGGCTCCGGCTCCTTGTAAAAGGGTCCAGGCTTCTCATCTGGAGCAACTTTCTAGTGAAAGATAAACGGATACTATTAGGCTCTGTTCACTTGGTCTTGTTTCAACTTCTGAAATTAACCAGCTTATCGATTTGGAAAACGCTTGCTAAAACATCTCTAGTGAAAGTTTTGTAATTATTTGGTATATATTAGGTTTGTGAGGAGATAGAAGAAACATCTTTTTCTGGCCCCTTGGTTAAAAATGCCTTTGGCTCCTCCGGACGGAATCCTTCCAAGGAGCTATTTTTAGCTCGTTGCCACACAACTCTACCTCAAAGATCTTACTGGATTACCCTCTAAGATCTACGACATCGGTGGCCATCAAACAAGGTGATGGACGTAGAGTAGAGTAATTAAGCCGTCCCATTGCTTTTTTTTTTCATAAGGCGGCAAGAGATTTGCCGGATTTTTATTAGACGATGAGAGAAAAAAAACAACTATTACCAAAAAGAAAAAATGAAAAGCACCGGGCAGCCACCTTCACCCCCTAGGAAACAACAACTCACAACAAAGCAGACTAAAAACTCTAGTTGAAAATAACTAGTGTGTGCAATCTGAGACATGAGTTGCAAGCGTGTACTGGGTGATATCATCCTTGCATATGGCGGCGACTTGATGAGCCTGTGTAACACTTTCTGTTGAAAAATTCTCATATTCCTTTCTTTCCAGACATTCCACCACCAATATATCATGAAACCGTCAAACTTTCGCCTCTCGCGCTTGTCCACTTTCCTTCGGCACTTCCTCCAGTACCCATATACTGACCCTGACATTTGAATAGTGTTGATCACCGTCAGATTTAACCATTGTTTTAGGTATGCCCATACTTGTTTGGCAAACGGACAATTTAGGCAAAGTTGGTTTGGTGTTTCTGGAGTGCTTCCACATAACTTGCAAATTGGGTCTGCTAGCCAGTTCCGTTTGAGCATATTGTTGGCGGTTAAGATCTTTCTATGTAGTAAAGTCCAAGCGAAAAATCGGCATTTTGATTCAGCTCTCACCTTCCAGATGGGTGTTATCTTCAGTTTAGCATAACTTCCTTCAAATTGGACACGGTATGAGCTTTGGGTCATGTACTCTCCGTCAACTGTCCGTCTCCATCTAATGGAGTCCTCACTCGATGGGTTAAGATGTATGAGTTGGATTTCGTCCCAAAGGTTAACATACTCCTTGATTTGTTCTTGAGACTGTACTGGAAGGACATGAGTGATCCATTTGTTGTCCTATAAGGCTTTCTGTACTGACAGTTTCTTTCTCCTTGATTTCCTGAATAAGTTTGGCGCTATATTTTTTTGAGTTGTGCCATTTAACCAAGAAGATGACCAAAAGCTTGCCATCTTGCCGTCTCCAATTGTTACCACTGTTGATGCTGCAAATAAATCATGATCACAATCATCACATGGGAGGTCTAAAGTGTTTCAATGCCGCTCTTTGTGTTTCCACCTAAACCAGAGCCATCTTAATTGTAATGCTCTCGCAAAACGTTCAAGGTCAAGAATTCCTAGTCCTCCTTTTATCTTGGGCCTGCATGTTGTCGGCCAATTTACCAAAGAGTGTCCACCGGAGACCTTTTCGGGATCTCGCCGTGCCAAAGAAAACTCCGCCTTATTTTGTCAATCTCACGGATTAACCAGTTTTGCTCGGAAAAGCGGTCATGTGGTAAATGGGTTGAGAAGATAGGAATGTTTTGACCAAAGTATCCCGTCCGGCCTGTCGTTGATAGCAACTTGCCCTTCCACCCCGGTAGCCGTCTGCCAATCTTTTCAATTAGGGGTTGAATCTCAATCCTACATAATTTCCTTGTGTGTAACAAGAGACCGAGGTATTTGCCGGGGAACTTACAAATTGTGCAACATCCGGGAGACTATTTGTGGGGATCGATATCCGGGACACCCAAGTAAAAGCACCCTACCCGCTATCAACAAACCAAAGCGACCCGAACCTCGATTACACACGAGACGTAACAAAGGCGGGGCGTCACCATTTGCGCGCACGAGGTCATCACCACGCATGAGCTCTCCACACGAGGACAAGCCTCCGCGCGCTTTCGGGCTCCCGCAGATACGAGCTCTCCGGGGCCGAGACTCGTCTTTCCGCTTCGATCGAGCTCTTCCGATAACGAGCTCTCCCGTCTTCACCGCGCTCGACCTCTTAGGAGACCCCTCTCCGCCCGCGCTGAGCCCCGCACGGCGAACTCTACGACGGCGTCCGCTAAAGACCTCATCCGCCCGCCTTCCGGAGAAGCCTGCGGGTACGGGGAGTTGGTCAACCACTCCCGACAAGCTCAACAACTCTCGGCGACCACGCGTAGCCACGGCGGGCCACAGTAAGCGAAAGAGTCAGCCGTCGGACGATCACCTCGCCATGCCCGTCGACCCAACAACTCCGCCCACGATGCGTCAGGCGGGTACGCACGGTACATCCCCCCCCAATCCGCGGTATGGGCACGCCCACGCCGAGAAGACGTCTTCCAACCACGATTAGAGACGGGGCGGCGCCGACCACCGCCCAAACCCCGATTCGCAGCGGCGGCGACCAATTTCGACATCCGAAGTACTCGGGAGCTCGGAGGGAGCTCATGCCCGCAGAGTGAGCTCATCCGAGAGCTCTATCCCGCTCCTATCACCCCTGTTCATGTATTTACGTTTCTTCAAGGCCTCAACTTTGTGATGAGCTCGTGTACCCGCCCCCTTGCGACTATAAAAGGGGGAGGCCAGCCACCGGGTAGAGGCGGGATCAATTCCCGCCTTCACAACACCCACTCGCACACACATTCGATATTGGCACTAGCCTCGGACACAAAGACTTGGGAGCCCTCTCCCTCTCTCGTTTTGCTTGTACTCGCCCGGTATATGAGCATTTGAGCTCGGATAGTGATCACACTTTGGACTAGGGAGCCCGATTTGCCCCGAACCAAGATAAATCTCGTGCCATTGTCTCTAGAGCTAGGCCATCGAAGCACGCATTAGCGGTCATTACCGTGACGGTGGTATTAGAACCACGGCGGTTGGCGCGCCCGGTAGGGCAGCGCTAGTGTGACGATCCTCACCGATGGCTTCTTCCACTTCACCGGCGGCCGCAGCAGCTAGCGATGCGCGCGCCGCACCATCGACCTCCGCACCGAGCCGAGCGGTCCCTCACCGAGCCGTCTTCACCGCCGTCGCGGCGTGAGGACATTCCTACCGCCTCCGTGGCGCCACCGACTCCGTCCTCCACGAGCATGGGGCGGGATTCGACTTCCGCACGGTCAGCCCCATCCCGCCGCCGCTGGATCGCTTTCTTCATCTTCATCAAGGACCCGCCCCGAACATCACGGGACGCGAGCCCACGCAGCTACATTCGCGGCGTGACCTTCTCCACCGCCAACGCCGTCCCTACAGCCGCCCGAGAGGAGGCGGCGGCCGGTTGACGAGTTCCACGATGGCCTATGCCAGGATGTACCCGACGGGCAGCAAGGCCTTCCACTCACGGGGCGAGCGAGCCCAGTAGACCAGCGCCCACGAGCTCGAGCTCGCCCTCGATGGGATGAGCCTCATGGACTGCGACCCCACACGTGCTACATGTGCCACCCCCGAGGGTGCGGAGGAGGAGCACCCCTCGGCGGCTCATCCAGAGCACACGCCTCGGAACTCCGCCCGCGCCAAATACAGCCCCGAGCTGATCGCAGTCAAGGCTCTACCGGCGAGCTCGAAGAGCTTCGGCGTAGCGGCAGCTCAAGAGCGTGAAGCCCTCCGCCGAGCAGGGGAAGATAGCAATCGCGAGCACGAGCTCGAGCCCGCGACGTCCATGACCATATCAACCGGGGACGAGGGCCCCGAACAGCTCCCACCGTGTTTGGGAGGGTCCCCTGCATCCCGGGCGGTCGCCGCGCTACTCTGCGCCGTTGCCCGGCCCCCGAGGAGCCCGAGGCACGGAGGACCTACGAGCAGCTCAAGAGGCTCCCTAGCGAGGCAGCGGTCCAAAGAGCGGCAAGCTCCGCGTCGCATCGCCGGCCGCAGAGGAGCACGAGGCCTCCTCGCATCCCCGAGGTCCACGCCGGCCGGGCGAGTCGGCGAGAACCGCGACACAAGGGACACCATCAACGCCCGGCGCAAGGCGGAGGCTGAGGGCCGACAAGAACATCCCCTCGACGACGGCAAGCGCTACCGCGACGAACACGACAAAGCGCCCAAGACCTACAGCAAGCGACGCGGTGGGCGTCAATGTGACAACGAGGAAGACAAGAGCCGCAGATCCCACACCGTCCGTGGTCCACGGAGCCCGTCTCCAAGGCGGCATCATCGTTCTCCGAGCTCGAGATCGAGAAGACCGAGGGCATTCGGCCACAGATCCATGACGCCCCATTTCTTCTCGCTTCCGAGCTCGAATTCTGCAAAAGTACAATGGGGAGACCGACCGCCACCCGGCTCGAGGATCTACCGCCGGCCGCCAGTCAGGGGCGCCGACAACGACTATTTCATCATCCGCAACCTCCGCTTTACCTTGCGGTCGGCCGCGATCGTGGCTCGAGCACCTCCCGAGAGGGCACCATCCGCAATCTGGGAGGACTTGCGCGGCGTCTTAGGTCGGCAACTTCGGTACCTACACCGGCCGAGCACGGACGTGGGACCTCCGAGGGTGCAAGCGAGAAGAAGGGGAAGGCACTTTGCGCGACTACATCGACGCTTCTCAAGCTGCGCAACAACCTCTCCGAGGCCTCCGACTCTGAAGTCATCACCGCCTTCACGTTCGGCACCACCGCGAGACCACGATCCACGAGCTCGGCGTCGAAGCCCAAGACCGTGAAGGAGCTCCTCGACCTCGCCACCCGCCACGCCGGGAGAGGGCGCCGTCTCCGCCGTCCGCGGGCAAAGCAGGCCCAAGGCCGGCGGCCGACGTCGCCGAGGGATCCGGCTGCGCGTGCAAGAGGAACAAAAAGAACAAGCGTCCCCAAGACGACGACGACGACGGCGAGTTCGTCGCCATGGCGACAAACGCAAGGCGGCCCCAAGGGCGGCGCCGAACTGGGCCCCAAAGAGCACTTCGACAAGATGCCGAGGCGCCGTGCCCACACCACGAGGGCTTGGTCAACAAGATGAAGGACGCCGCCATGAAGAAGCACGTGATGGGCACGCTGCGGGGGAGGAGACAAGGACGACGACGACAAGGCCGCGGGGCCGGCTCCCGACGAGTCGACGGCGACATCTACATCGAGGACGGCGCCGTCAACGTAGTCTCGGGGAGCCCCCGCCACGAGTCCAAGCACCGGCAAAAGCTCACCCGCCGCGAGGTCCTCTTCACCGAGCCCGCAACGCCCGCCGCCTCAAGTGGTCGACCTCGGCGATCACATTCCGACAAGGTGGACCACCCACGACACATCCCGTATCCGGAGGTACCCGCTCGTCGTCGACCCGTCATCGGCACCAAAGCGCCTTGGCAAGGTGCCGATGGGGCGGCGGCGGCGGCCTCAACCTCCTCTACATCCACGCGCTTCAAGCCCTTGGCATCCCCAAGCGCGACTCCGCCTCGCCGGTGAAAGGTCCTAATGGCTAGGGGGGGGTGGGGGTGGGGGTGAATAGCCTATTAAAAATTCTTGCAACAACACTAAGCACCCGGATTAGTAAATAAGATGGCGAAGCTATTAAGCAATGCTACAAGCTATCTACGCAAGCCACAAGACAAATTCTAATGTCTCTAATCACAACAAAGGCTATGTCGCTAGATTACTCCTTGGTGAACAAGCAAGTCTAACTAAAACAACAACTAGGAGCTAAACAATTCTAGCAAGCTAAACAACAAAACAACCTAGGCAATTCTACACAAGTATATCAATGTAAATGCTAGAGAGGGTGATCGATATACCGACGGTGGAGTGTAGAGGATGATGCCAATCACCGTGTACAATGAGAAATCTCCAACGAGCTCAAGACAATAGACACGATGATTTTTCACCGAGGTTCACGTGCTTGCCGGCACGCTAAGTCCCCGTTGTGGCGACACACTCACTTGACGTATGCTAAGCTTAATGGTCGGTGCCAAATCCCCTATGGGAGCTCAAGCAAACGATCACAAGAGAGGGTACAACAAGCCACGAGCAATCCACTAGTGCTCCTTTCGCGAATCTCCCGCGGGGTAAGGAACGACCCCTCACAATCACCACCGGTGTGGCCTCAAACAAGCTCCACTGGAGCTCAACACCGCCTCTTGCTCCAAGCCACTAGGGAATCGGGCAAATTCCCAAGAAAACAAGAATCCCGCGGCTTCTCCAAGGATGAAGTGCCTCTAGATGCAACCACCAATGCAATGCACTTCTATCACTCTCAATCTCACCAAGAATTCGAGTTATGGATGGAGAGATGAGTGGAGAGGAGTCTCACAAGCTCACTAGCAAGTTAGAGTGTTCAAATGTGCAAGAGAGGGGTCCAAATACCGGCCAAACCAATATATATAGACCCCCTCACGAGATAGAGCCGTTGGTCTTCAAAATGGGCTCTTTTCGAGGGTGGCCTTGACCGGCCGGAACCACCGGTGGTCGGTCCAAGCGTCCGGCCATCGCTTCCGGCCGCTATCGACAAGGGTCGGGCCACATACCGGGCGCCCTCCTTCGCGGCGTCGGCCGCAGCTTCCGTCCAGCTTCTTCCGTCACGCGTCCGGTCAAAAACTCGCCCGTTGAAAACATCCTTTCGTTATTTTGACGGACGCGACCGCCCGGAGCCACCGGTCCAAGGCCCGGCCGTCGGCTTTCGTCTCGTCCGTCCGTCGCGGGACAGCAGGCTTCTTCATCTTTTCTTTGCTCTTTTGCTTCAAACCGGCTTCGCCTCTTGCCATGGGTTGCCAACACGTCCAAGATGACCACGTTATCACCAATGTTAGCACGACGATAAGTTAGGCAAGATCGAAGTTAGTGCTCTCATGTCCTAAATGAAACATGCAAGTCAATTGGACCTAGAAGCACTTCACCAAAGGATTGTCGCGGCATTCCCTCTTGATAGTCGGCTATCTATCCTATAATGTGATCACACGCTCTATCGTGTCTTGATCACTAAAAGAAAAACCCTATCAAGATACCTTTGCCTTGATCTCCCGGGTTCCTCTCAAGCCGATCACCGAGCTTGACGATCCATCATGTCCACCATCATCGTCCATGTTCATGATCATCATGCACCTTGTCATCCATCTAATCTTATCTCAAAGTCATCACTTAGAGCAAAGGATTAGTCCACAAGTGTGTCATCAATTTCCAAACCAAACATGAGATTTCAGCGGAATCGATCCACGGCGTGGTGCCGGGAAGCAAATGGTCCCTTCGGGCGGATCGACCTCCCCCGTCACCTTCGGCACCGGACAACTTCCGCAAGGAGGTCCTCACGTTCGAGGTGCTCCCTTGAACGCCTACCACGCGCTCTTGGGGCGGCCGTGCTACGCCCGAAGTTCATGGCCGCCCCCCAACTACACCTACCTCAAGCTCAAGATCCCCGGGCCGAAGGGGTCATCACCATCGACACTACCTTCGAGCACGCCTTCGGCTGCGAAGCCGCCGCCGCCCCAAGACGCCGACGCGGCGATCAAGATCGAGGAGATGCTGCTAAAGATGACGGCTTGGGCCACCGCCGAGGACTCCCCCCAGCTCAAGAAGGTGGCGAGCACGAGCATGGCCGGTGAGCTCAAGAAGCCTGGGGAGCACGAGCTCCCGGGCGAGCGCTCGACAAGGTCACCGGGCGCCGCTCGAGCCCGAGAAGGACGCCAAGGAGGTCAAGATCGACGGCGACGGGCGCACCCCGCGTGGGGTCCGAGCTCACCCCAAATAGGAAGCGGCTCGTCGACTTCCTCCGCGCGAACCTCGATGTGTTCGCGTGGAAGGCCTCGATATGCCGGCATACCAGAGAAGTCGCGAGCACTCCTTGAACATTAAACCCGCTCGGCCGGTGAAGCAAAGGCTTAGACGTTTTCGATAACGATCGACGCCGGGCAATCGCCGAGGAGATAGATAAGCTCTTAGCCGCTAGGTTTATCAAGGAGGTGTATCATCCCGAGTGGATAGCCAACCCGTACTAGTTAAGAAGAAGAATGGGAAATGGAGAATGTGTGTTGATTACACGGGTCTCAACAAGGCATGCCCGAAGGATCCGTTTCCTTTGCCGCGCAAGATCGACCAAATTGTGACTCCACCTCCGGTGCGAGACACTCGTTTTCTTGACGCCTACTCCGGCTACCACCGGATCGCGATGAATGAGCTCGATCAGCTCGCCACCTCCTTCATCACTCCGTTTGGCGCATTCTGTTACGTGACGATGCCCTTCGGTCAAAACGCTGGCTCCACCTTCCAAAGGTGCATGCGAAAAAGTCTTCAAAGAGCTCCTTGGAAAGCTCATAGAAGCATACGTCGACACATCGTTGTCAAGACAAGACGCTCGAAAGAGCTCATCCCCGACTCGAAAAGGTCTTCACCAAGCTCCGCGAGTTTGAGTCGAGCTCAACCCCGAAAAATGTGTTTTCGGGGTCCTCGAGGAAGTTGCTTGGCTTCATCGTCTCCGAACGCGGCATTGAGGCCAACCCGGAAAAAATAGCCGCCATTACGAACATGGGACCGACTAAAAACGTCAAGTCGCGTGCGGCGACTCACGGGATGTCTAGCGCGCTAAGTCATTTCATAGCTTCGACTTCGGGAACGAAGCCTCCATTTGTACAAGTTCCAAGAAAACCGAGTGCCGCTGGACCGACGAGGCCCGGCAAGCTCTCGACTCACCAAGCAACTCGCCAATCCGCCTCAGTACTCGCCGCGCCCGCGCCCAACGAACCGATCCTCCTCTACATCTCGCCACCTCGATGGTGGTGAGCACCGCGCTTCGTCGTCGAGAGAGGAGGAAGGGCACGCCGCCTCAAAGTACGATTGCCCGGTGTACTTCATCGATGAGGTCCTCACCGACACCAAAACTCGATACACTCGACTCGAAAAGCTCGTGTACGCACTGGCCGATCACCCGCGCAAGCTCGGGCACTACTGCCGATTCCCACCCGGTCACGGTCGTCTCCAAGTATCTGCTTGGTGAGGTCATCCGAAGCCCCGAGGTCGCAGGCCGCATGGCCAAGTGGGCTATCGAGCTCATGGGAGCCGACATCACCTACGCCCCGGAGACGCCATAAAGTCTCAGCCACCGTCGACTTCATCGCGAATGGACCGAGGTCGAGCAGCCGCCCGAACCCGACGACGCCGAGCACCGACACCTTTGATTTCGACGGATCCGTGAAGAAGTATGGCGCCGGGCCCGGACTCGTCTTCATCTCCCGAATAAGGTACGCATGAAGTACTCGATCCGCCTTACACTTCCCGTCCAACAATGTGGCCGAGTACGAGGCTCGTGAATGGCTTGCACATCGCGCACGAGCTAGGCATCCGGCACCTCGAGGTCCGGCGACTCCAGCTCGTGAAGAACCAAGTCATGAAGAAAGTCGACCGCGCCAACCCAAGATGGTCGCATACCACCGTAAGGTCCGTGAGCTCGAGGAACACTTCCACAAAGCTCGAGGTCAACCATGTCCATCGCCACCTCAACAACGACGCCGACATCCTCGCCAAGCTCGCGTCGACCGCTCGCCGGTCCCACCGGCGCCTTCATGCACAAGCAAAGACAAGCCATCGATACGGCTCAAGGGCGAGCCCGCGACGGCAGACACGAACTCGATTGCCCGACGCTCCGGTTCGACCCTATGGAGGTAGACGCCTCGCGAGCTCGAGCTCGCCCAACACGAAGGCTTGCTTAGCCGCGAGCTCGAATCCGGCGGCTCGAGAGGGGCTGGCTCGGGCTGGGTCAAACTCGACCACGACGGCCCGGCCTCGATTGGCCCGGTCCCTCTCCCGCAAAGGGTTCAAGGAAGGCAAGCTTCCGGCAAGAAGAGTCAAGATGTCTAGCAGCGGAGAGCCAAATCCTTTGTCCTCGTCGGAGAAGAGCTCTACCGACGCTGAGCCTCCGGCGTCCCTCCTCCACGCATCACCTTCGAGCAAGGGAGGAGCTCATCAAGGAGGTCCACGCCGGCGAATGTGGCCACCACACGGTGCCACAAGCTCGTCGGGAAAGCGTTCCGTCAAGGCTTCTACTGGCCGACCGCCGCCACAGAGCGCCATTCGAGTCATCCCAAGACTGCGAGGGATGCCGGTTCCGCCAAGGCACGCATCTCCCGGCCGCTAGTCCTCCAGACGATCCTTCTCACATGGCCGTTCATGATCAGGGGGCTCGACATGGTGGGACCCTTTAAGAGGATCTGCCGGGGCTACACGCACCTCCTCGTCACCATCGACAAATTCTCCAAGTGGATTGAGGTCTTGCCCATCACACGGTGTCGAGCCGAGGAGACCGCAAGTTCTTCACCGCATCATCCACCGGTTTGGGTCCCGAACTCCATCATCACCGACAACGGCATGAACTTCGTAGGAGAAGTCTTCAACGACTGGTGCAGCGACCATGGCATCGCGTCGACACGGCCTCTGTCAGCCACCCAAGGACCAACGGACAGGTAGAAAGAGCTAACGGCATGATCCTGCAGGGCGTGAAGTCACGCATCTTCAAGAGGCTCAAAAATACGCCCGCCGATGGCTCGCCGAGCTCCCTTCGGTCGTATGGAGTCTTCGCGACAACGCCAAGCGAGCCACGGGCGGGACGCCTTTCTTCCCGTTCTCGGGTCCGAGGCCGTGCTCCCCCACCGACCTCGGTATGGCTCGCCCAGGCCCAAAGCTTTTCGACGAGCACAACAACCAAGCGCTGCTCAAAGATGCCGCCGATCGGCTCGACGGCTCGTGACATCGCCCTCATCCACTCCGCCTGGTACCTGCAGTCCATGAGGCGCTACCACGACCGCCACGTCAAGGGACGAGCTTTCGACGTCGGCGACCACGCCCCCGCCGAGTCCAGAGCTCGAAGGACAAGCACAAGCTCGGCGCCTTTGGGAAGGCCCCTTCACCATCGACTGGGCATCGAGGCCCCGCACATACAAGCTCAAAGACCACCAAGGCCGAGTCCTCACCAACGCATGGAACATCGAACCGCTACGTCGCTTTTACCCCTAAATGTATTTCGAAATGTTGTAGCCGCAAGAGCTCAATAAAGGCACAAATTGATGCAAAAATATGTGCAAGCATTTCGAATTCTTTCCTTAGCTAACTTGAGCAATGGCCGGCCTTCGCCCGGCAAAGACCCGCCCTTGCTCGGGGCTACAAGGAGCCGGGTGCACACCCCATGATTTTAACACACCGCTTTTTTTTCAAAACTTACGAGCTCGAGCTCGGCGACGAGCTCGAACTCACGAACTCGCACCCTCCTCTCTTAGCTCGAACGATGTTTCGAAACGACTAATTCATGAGCTCATCGCTTTAGAGCGTGGCGCGACCGCCTAATCAACCTCCCGCGCCCCCGCGGCTAGAGAGGAGTGGCCCGCCATCCGACTCTCGAATCATGAACTCACGAAAGGTCCAAGTAGAAATAAAGTACGACAAAAGAGGAAAGACGACTTCCATTAAAACTACCACGCGAGTTTTTTACATCTTGCCTCAACTATGAGGACTTAAAAGCTCATAACGAAAAGAGGCTTGGCCTCGAGCTCCTACTCCCGCGGGGGTCTTGGTCCAGCGGTTCTCGGCAAGGGTGTCCCGCAGCCTCCTCCCTCGGCGGCTCCTCGGCCGCCCCCGTCCGCCGGCCGGGGGCTCAAAGACTTCAAGCTCTCTCGGCAACGAGCTTGAAGAGCTCCGACGGACAGCCTCCGCGGGTCGCAAAGAACGGCAACGACAGCCTTTTCCGATCCACATCGGCGTCGCCGCCACCCGGCGGCCACCCCGTCTTCACGATGTTGACCTCGATCTTGGGGTAGTGGGCGAACACGACGCCGACCGCCTTGTGGACCACACGGCCCGCGTCCCTCCGTCACCTTGCGTGGGATGAGGGACACCCGCCGCACCGAGTCCACCACATCTTCTACCCCAAGGACATCACGGACGGCCTCGACCTCGTACGCGAGCCCGTCACGAGCACGCCTCGAGCCCTCGCCTCCTCCACGGCCTTGGCAAAGGCGCTCTTGAGGCTTCCGAGCTCTTTTCGCGCGCCCACGAGGTCGCTAGTCCTTTCTTCAGGTCCGCCTCCTTCTCCCGCAAAGACGAGCTGCGTGTGCTTCATTGAGGCTTCGGCAGAGGCGAGCCCCGGCCCTTGTCCTCGAGATCCCGCTGGTCTGTCTTGAGAGCTCCGCTCTCGCCCGCAAGTAAAGCGACGGGTGAAAATACGAGTTATGGGGCCGCAAAGACGAGACAGAGGACAACCGCCCGCTTACTCCCACACTCGTCGCCATAGAGCCCCCGTCGTTTTTTCCACAACTCATGGTTTTCGCCTCCGGCCGATCCTTCTCCGCCCTGAGGCGCTGGAGCATACACCACGGCTTCCGAAGCTTTGTGGTCATAAGTCAAGCCCCGCCGACGAGGACAATCAGCCCCCAAGTGCTAAAAAGAGCAAGACGATAAGATAAGAGCGTAAACACTCACTCTCGAGCTCGGTGTCGGCGCCGATGGAGCCGCTCACGATCTCCTCCTTGTCCTTCCGGAGGGACTCCGCCCGCCGCTCGAGTGCCGAGCGCTCAAGCTCCTTGTCATCAAGCATCCGACTGAGGGAGTCGAGCTCTTCCTTCATCTTCTCCGGCCGCTTGTGAGCGAGCTCGAGCTCCTCCTCCCGCCGGGATGCCCCCCGTAGCGCGGGCGTCCACCCTCTCCCGGGGCCTCCCGGCCAACTCGCTCCTCTCGCCCGCGGATGAGGTCCACCGCCTCCCTTGCTCGGGTCTCAAGGAACCAGGTCTTTGAGTTGCGCAGAGCCGAGCTCGGCGCACATCTCCGCACACTCCGTAAGCCGCCCGACGAAGCCGCCGGCCCTCAAAGGACTCCACAAAGGACATTGTACCCCGACAACTCCCTCCGCACGCCTCGCAAAACACAAATGGCGGCGCAGATGAAGAACACGAAACAGAGCCCTAACTACCGGGACACCGACAAACCTTAGAGAGACGGGCGCACTTCCCCGGGCGCCGGCAGACGACTCGGATCCTCCGACGACCAGGGGCGAACGTTGGAGGGAGCACGACATCTACATCCGGGCGGAGGGCGCCGATGCGCGGCATCGCAAGACGGATGTCATCATCCCCCAAGCCTAACCCCGCCCGTGGCAGCGATGCGGCACCTGCCGGCGCGGGCGGCGGCCGAACCGCCCCGCGATCCTCCGAGTCCTCATCCCGCGCGCCCGGGCCGGTCCTCCCGCTGCCCGGCGTCCCCGTCATCGAGAGATGTTGACGACGGGTGCTCGACGACGTCCTCCTCCGGTGGGGGGACGAGCCTCGACCTCGAGGCGGGCCTCTCTCGCGCGTTCCTCGACGGCGGAGTCTCCTCCGGGACCTCCTTCTCCCCGCCTCCGTCGACATCAAGGAGCTCGCCGGGCCCGAGTTCCTCGGCGCCTTAGCCTCCCGGGCGAGGTCGCGTCGGCCGAGGCTCGCCCGACGAGCTCAACACCGCCCGCAGCCCGACCCACGGGATTCGACGACGCCGCAGACGGTCCGGGGCACGGGAAGCCCTCCACTCGACGGCGGCCGGAATCAGCGAGGCACCGGTGGATAGCAACCCTTGAAGGGAAGAGCGCCATCATCCTCGACCCCGTCGCGCCCGCCATCGCCGATGCCGAGCCTCGTCGTTAAGCTTCGGTGCCATCGCTCCCGAGCTCGCCACCTCGCCTAAGCTCGCGGGCAATGAGTCGCCGACGACGGCATCGCCGAGCTCACCGTCACCAGACTCGTATCCATGCCGGGTGAGCTCGGCACGTCCGTCCCCGACGCTTCTGGGAACGCCGCCGCCGCCCGAACATGATCGGAGGTCAACACCTATGGCCGATTGGGGGATCGATATTTGGGATACCCGTAAGCAAGCTCTCAGCCCAAACATAACCCCGAACCCCGATCGCGAGAAAGTATGGACATCCTACCGTGGCACACGAAGTCTTCACCACACGAGAGCTCTCTACACAAGGACAAGCCTCCGCCTCGCCGGGCTCTCACAAGCGAGCTCCTCCGACAGATCCGTCGTTTCCGCTCCGCTCGAAGTTTTCGACGACGAGCTCCCTTGTCTTCAACAGCGTTCAACCTCGCCCCAGACCTCTTTCCGTCTCGCCGAGCTCTCTCGCGATGAGCCTCACGACGACAACTGCCGAGAGCTCGTCCGCCTTGCCTTCTCGAAGAAGCTCTGCGGGTACGGGAGTTGGCCAACCACTCTCGACAAGCTCAACCACTCTCGACGTGCATCAGTAACCACGTAGCGCCTATAGCTACATTGAGAGGTCATTCGACCACCTCGCCATACCCCGTCGGCTCCAACAGCTCCGCTACGCTGGCGATGCGGTACATACGGGTACGCCTTCCCATCGACGATATGGGCACGCCCATACCGAGAAGACATCTTCCAACGCGATTAGAGACAAGGCGACGCCGACCACCGCCCAAAACCGCGATTCCCCGCGCACGACGACGACCAATTTCGGCGCCCAAAGCACTCGGGAGCCTCGAAGGGAGCTCGCCCGAGCCGGGAGCTCATCCGGGAGCTCTTCACCGTCCACTACCCCGCGCACATGTTTTTACTTCTTCAAGTCCGCCGCGGGAGCTCATGTCCCCGCCCTTGCGACTATAAAGGAGAGGTGGGCCTCGGGTTGAGGCAAGGGAACAACAAGGTTCACCCCCAACAACACAACATCCACCGATATTGGCACTAGCCTCAATCACGAGAGACTTGGGAGCCCCTCCCTCTCTCGCCTTGCTTGTGCGGAGCCCGGTATGAGCGTTTGAGCTCGGATAGTGATCACACCGGACTAGGGGAGCCCGATTTGCCCGAACCAAGATAAATCTTGTGTCATTGTCTCTAGAGCTAGGCCATCCGAGCACGCATTAGTCGACATTCACCGTGACGGTGGTACTAGACCACGGCGGTTGGCACGCCGGTAGGGGGCAGCGCTAGTGCGACGTTTCTCCACTTCGATGGTTTCCGCTTCAACGACGGCCGCAGCGGGGCTAGCGATGCGGCTCGGCACCATCGATTTCTCGGCGCCGTGCCGAGGAGTCCCTCACGGAAGCTGTCTTCACCCGCCCAATGCGGTGTGAGGACATCCGGCCGCCTCCGAGGCGTCACCGACTCGGTCCCGGCGAGCATGGGGCGGATTCGACTCCCGCGCCGGCCAGCCCCTTCGCCGGCGCCCGGATCGCTTCTTCGTCCTCATCAAGGACCCGCTCTCGAACATCCCGGGACGCGAGCCCACGCAGCTCTATTCCGCGATGTGACCTTCTCCACCGCCAACGTCGCCCTACAGCGCCACGGAGGAGGCGTTGTCGGTCGACGAAGTTCACGGCAGCCTATGCGGGATGTACCCCGACGGCGGGCGGACCTTCCACCCCATCGGGGCGACGAGCCCCACACAGGGGTCCATGAGCTCGAGCCGCCCTCGATGGATGAGCCCATGGACTGGCGACCCCACGTCGTTGTTACATGTGCCACACCCCAAGGTGCGGTAGAGGAAGTCCACTCGAGCGACGCCTCCCAACACACGCCTTGGGACTCGCCGCACGCCAGCGAGCCGCCCCGTCGACCGTGTCAAGGCTCGGCCGAAGAGCTCGAGGAGCTCGAAAGCGCCAGCCAGCCTCAAGAGCGCGAAGCCCTCCTTGCCGAGCAGGAGGGAGGCAAGCATGGCCACGGGCACGAGCTCGAGCCTCGCGACGCCCAGGACCGCATCAACCGAGACGAAGGTCTCGAACAGCCCCGCCAGTATTTGGGAGAGCCTCCTGCACCTCGGGCGCTCGCTACGCCCTCCGACGATGCCCGGCCCCCGAGGAGTCCGAGGCACGGCGACCCATGAGCAGCCTTAAGAGGCTGAGGAGGCGGCCGTCCGCCAGCGGCGCAGCCATTGTCACACCGCCGCTTTAGGAGGAGCACGAGGCCTCCTCTCACCCCGACGTCCACGCGGCACGCGGATTACGAACCGGGCGACGCTGAGGGACATCATCAACGCCCGCGCAGGGCCGGCCCGGCCGACAAGAACATCCCGACGACGACAGTACCACCCGACGACCGCGGAGAAGCGCCCGCACCTACGCCAGCGACGCGGGTGGCCGCCACGGCAAGAAGACAAGAGCCGCAGCCCTATGCCGCACGCCGCCCAAGGAGCCCGCCCTCCCAAGCTGGACCGCCGACCCACGAGCTTGAGCTCGAGGAGGTCGGCGGCCTTCGGCCACGCAGATCCACGATGCCCCATTCCCTTCGCCCGAGCCCGACCTCGGTGCAGTAGTACAACGGAAACCGACCCGCCACGTGGCTCGAGGATTCATCGCCTACCGTCAGCAGAGGCGCCGACAAATGACTACTTCATCATTCGCAACCTCCCACTTTACCTTGCAGATTCGGGCGCCGATCATGGCTCGAGCACCTCCCGCAGGGCACCATCCGCAATCCGGAGGACTTGCGCGACGCCTTCGTCGGCAACTTTCAAGGCACCTATGCCCGCCAAGCACAACGTGGCACCCGAGGGCTGCAACGTAAGAAGGGGAGAGCTCGCGCCGACTACATCAGCGCTTCTCCAAGCTCCGCAACAACCTCCTGAGGCCTCCGACCCGAGATCATCACCGCCACCTTCGGCACCACCGTGAGACCCCGATCCACGAGCTCGGTGTCCGTAAAACCCTGCACCGCGGAAGGAGCCTTGACCTCGCCACACACCACGCCGAGGGAGGACGCCGCCCTCTCGCCGCCACGGGCAAGGGCAAGCCGAAGGGCGACAACGAGGAAGCCCTGAGGATCGAACTCACGCAAGAGGAAGAACAAGAAGAACAAGCGCCCGCGATGACAACGGCGACGAGTTTGGGCCGTTATGACAAGCGCAAGGCCGCGGCAAAGGCGGCAAGCCTTTCGCCCCCAAAGAGCACCGACAAGATGCTCAAGAGCCGTGCCCGCGCACCACGAGGGGCCGGTCAAGCACAAGATGAAGGACTGCTGCCTCATGAAGAAACACGTGATGGGCACGCCGCGCGGGCGGCGACAAGGACGACGACGCAAGGCCGCCAAGCCGCCCCGATGAGTTCGACGCCGACATGTACATCGAGGATGGCGCCGCCAACGCCGTTTTGGTGGGGCCAGCGGCCACGAGTCCAAGCGCCGACGAAGCTCACTGACGCGAGGTCCTCTTCACCACCCCAAGAACCCCGAGTACCTCAAGTGGTCGAGCTCGGCGATCACCTTCGACAAGGCCGACCACCCCGACACATCCCGCACCGGAGGTACCCGCCGTCGTCGACCCATCATCGGGCACCATGTGCCCCGAAGGTGTCGATGGACGGCGGCAGCCGCCTCAACCTCCCCTACATCCACGCGCTCCAAGCCCTTGGCATCCCAAGGCACGACCGCCCGTCGGCCGGAGCCGATTCACGGCGTGGTACCGGGAAACAGATGCTTCCGCCGGCGGATCGACCTCCCCGTCACCTTCGCACCCCCGACAACTTCCGCAAGGTGGTCCTCACGCTCGAGGTGCCCCGCTCAAAAACGCCTACCACGCCTCGCCGGGCGGCCCGCACGCGAAATTCATGGCCGCCCCCAACTACACCTACCTCAAGCTCAAGATCCCCGGCCCGAGAGGGGTCATCACCGCCGACCCAATTTTGAGCACGCATTCGGGCCGCGAGGCCGCCGCCGGCCCAAGACGCCGATGCCACCGCCGAGATCGGCGTATGCCGCCCAAGATGGCGGCTCGCCGCGGGCCCAGGACTCCCCGAGCTCAAGAAGAAGGCGAAGCGCGAGCTCATCCGCCGAGCGCCGGAGGTGGCGAGCACTAACGCACCCACCGAGCTCGAAGGTTGCGGGCACCTTCGAGCCCGAGAAGGACGCCAAGAAGGTCACGGCCGACAAGGACGGGTGCACCTTCTCCGTGGGTGCCGACCTCACCCCCAAATAGGAAAGCGAGCTCGCCGACTTCCTCCGGGCGAACCTCGACGTATTTAGATGGAGGGCCTCGGATATGCCGGGCATACCGAGGGAAGTCGCCGAGCACTCCTTGAACATCAAACCCGCTCGGCCGGTGAAGCAGCAGGCTTAGACGTTTCGACGACGATCGACGCTGTGCAATCGCCGAGGAGATAGATAAGCTCTTAGCCGCTAGGTTTATCAAGGAGGTGTATCATCCCGAGTGGATAGCCAACCCCTCGTATTAGTCAAGAAGAAGAATGGTAAATGGAGAATGTGTGTTGATTACACGGGTCTCAACAAGGCATGCCCAAAGGATCCGCTTTCCTTTGCCTCAAGATCGACCAAATTGTTGACTCCACCTCCGGTGCGAGACACTCGTTTTCTTAACGCTTACCCGGCTACCACCGGATCACGATGAACGAGATCGATCAGCTCGCCACCTCCTTCATCACTCCGTTTGGCGCATGACTCGTTACGTAACAATGCCCTTCGGTTTGAAAAACGCCGGGCGCCACCTTCCGTGAGGTGCATGCAGAAAGTCTTCAAGGAGCTCCTCGAAAGCTCGTGAAGCATACGCCGATGACATCGTTGTCAAGACAAAAACGCCCGAAAGAGCTCATCCCCGACCTCAAAAAGGTCTTCACCAAGCCCGAGAGTTCGAGTCAGCTCAACCGAAAAATGCGCTGGGTCCTCGAGGGAAATTGCTTGGCTTCATCGCCTCCGAACACGCATCGAGGCTAACCCGAGATAATCACCGCCATCACGAACATGGGGCCGATTAAAAACGCTGGCGCGCATGCTGACTCACGGGTGCCCGGCCGCGTTAAGTCGTTTCATAGCTCGACTCGGGAACGGAGCCTCCCGCCTACAAGTTACCTGAAGAAGTTGAGCGCTTTGCCCGACCGACGAAGCCCAAAGAAGCTCGACTCGCCGGGCGCCCCGCAAACCCGCCCCGCACTCGCCGCGCCTCGCACCAAACGAGCCGATCCTCCCTACATCTCGGCCACCTCAAAAGTGGTGAGCACCGCGCCGTCGCCGAGAGAGAGGAGGAAGGGCACGTGCTCAAGGTACAACGCCCGTGTATTTCGCCGCTGAGGTCCTCACCGACACCAAGACCCGTTATGCACGGCCTCGAAAAGCTCGTGGTACGCCGCTGCCGATCACCCGGCGCAAACTCAGCACTACTCGACCCCACTCCGTCACGGCCGCCTCCAAGTGCCCGCCGGGCGATCATCCGCAGCCCCGAGGTTATGGGCCGCATGGCCAAGTGGGCGGTTGAGCTCATGGGGCCGACATCACCCACGCCCCCGCAGACGCCATAAAGTCTCAAAGCCCCGGTCGACTTCATCACCGAGCGGGACCGAGGTCGGCGTACCACCCGCACCGACGACATCGAAAATCGATTTGACTCGACTTCCGATCCGTGAAGAAGCATGGCGCTTCGCCGCCGGTCTCGCCTTTCACCTCCCGAACAAGGTGCGCATGAAGTACTCGATCCGCTTTACGCTTCCCGGCTGGCCCAACAACGTAGCCGAGCACGAGGCTCGTGAATGGCTTGCGTATCACACACGAGCTCGCATCCGCACCCGAGGTCCGGGTGACCGAGCTCAAAAACCAAGTCATGAAAGAGGTCGATCTGGCCAACCCAAAGATGATCGCGCATCACCGTGGTCCGAGAGCTCGAGGAACACTTCCACGGGCTCGAGGTCAACCACGTCCATCGCCACCTCAACAATGACGCCGACATCTCGCCAAACTCGCATCGGATCGCCGCCGTCCCGCCGGCGCCTTCATGCACGAGCAAAGACAAGCCGCCGATACGACTCGCGGGTGAGCCCGCGACGGCGACGAACTCGATCGCCGACGCCGCCGGGTTCAGCAGGCCCATGGAGTTAGACGCTCCCGCAAGTCGCCCAACACGAAGGCCCCGCCTTAGCAACGAGCTCCGCCCGGTCAAGACGGGCCGGCTCGAGGCGGGTCAAACTCGACCACGACAGCCCAAAACCAGGATCGGGCGGATCCCACCGCCTCCAAAGGGTTCAAGGAAGGCAAGCTCCCCCAGGCGCAGAGGAATCGAGGCGATTCGCGGCGGCGGGGGCCATTCATTCGCCCTCGTCGGGAAGGGCTCTACCGCCACTGGCCTTCGGCGCCCTCCAACGCTGCAACACCTTCGAGCCGTGGGAAGAGCTCATCAAGGAGATCCACTCCGGCTGAGCGCCATCACGCGGCTCCAAGAGCCTCGCCTTTAAAGGCTTTCAAGGTTTCACACCGGCCGACCGCCGCCGCCGACGCCGTTAAAGTCGTCCGACGCCGCGCGGCTGCCGCCCCTTGCCGCTGCACGCACCTCCCCAAGACAATCCTCCAGACGATCCCTCCACCCGGCCGCTCGCGGTCCGGGGGGGCTCGACATGGTGGGACCCTTCAAGAAGATAGCCGGGATACACGCACCTCTCCTCGCCGCCATCGACAAGTTCTCGGCGGGTCGAGATCATGCCCATCGCGCGATGCCGCCTGAGGAGAGGCCAAGTTCTTCACCGCATCGCCCACCAACGGGGGTCCCGAACTCCATCATCACCGACAATGGCACCAACGTGGGAGAAGCCTTCATCGATCGGGTGCAGCGATCACGGCATCCGCGCCGACACGTCCCTCGCGCAGCCACCCAAGGACTAACGGGCAGGTAGAAAGAGCTAATGGCATGATCCCGCAGGCGTGAAGTCACGCATCTTCAAGAGGCCCCGAGAAATACGCCCGACGGTGGCGCCCCGAGCTCCCCACGGCCGTATGGAGTCTCCCGCGACAACACCGAGCAAAGGCCACGGACGGGACGCCGTTTCTTCCTCGTTTTGGGTCCGAGGCCGTGCTCCCCACCGACCTCGAGTACGGCTCGCCCCGCGCCCAGGCCTTCAACGAGCACAACAACCAGAACTGCCTTCAAGACGCCGCCGATCGCCGACGGCCCGTGACATCGCCCTCATCCACTCCGCCAAGTACCGCAGTCCTTGAGGCGCTATCACGACCGCCACGCCAGGGGACGAGCTGCCGGCCGGGCGGCGGCCAAGGCTGCGTCGAGTCCAGCACACGAAGGACATGCACAAGCTCCGGCGCCATGGGAAGGGCCCTTCACCATCGACCAAGTGCCGAGGCCGGCACGCACAAGCTCAAGGACCACCAAGGCCGAGTCCTCACCAACGCATGGAACATTGAACAGCCTACGCCGCTTCTACCCCTAAGTGTATTTCAAATATTGTAGCTACGAGCTCAATAAAAGCACAAATTCGATGCGAAAAATATGTGCAAGCACTTCTGAATTCTTTCCTTAGCACATCCGAGCAACGACCGGCCTTCGCCCCGGCAAAGACCCGCCTTGCTTGGGGGCTACAAGGAGCGGGTGCACACCCCATTTTTCAACGCACCGCTTTTTTTTGCAAAATTTACAAGTGTAGAGCTCAACGACGAGCTCAAACTCACAAACTCACACTCTCTCCTCTTAACTCAAACAATGTTCAAACGACTAAGTCGTGAGCTCATCACCTTAGAGCATGGTGCGACCGCTTAACGACCTCCCGCGCCCCCAAGGCCGGCCGAGGAATGGCCCACCATCCGCTCTCAAAACATGAGCTCACCAAAAGTCAAAGTAGAAACAATTAACGATGAAAGGGGAAGACGACTTCCATTAACCATCACACAAGCTTCCATAAGTTTTTTACAATTTGCCTTGACTACGAGGACTTAGCAAGCTCACAACTAAAAGAGGCCTAGCCTCGAGTTCCTATCCTTGCGCAGCGGTCTTGGTCCATCGGCACCGAGTGGGGGCATCCCCGCACGCCTTCCGCCCGACGGGCTCCTCTCGCCGCTCCGTCTCCCACCGCCAGGAGGCTCAAAGACTCTCGAGCTCCTCGGTGGCGAGCTTGAAGAGCTCGCAGATAACTCCGCTAGCCACGGTAGCCTCAGCCAGCAAGAGCCTTCCGCTTCCACATCGCATCGCCATCGCCGGCGCCCACCCCTTCTTCACGATGTCGACCTCAAAGTAAGGGTAGTGGGTGAAGACGACGCTGATCTTTGTGGACCACGCGCCCGCATCCTCCGTCACCATACGCGGATGGTCGACACCGCCGACCGGTTCGCCGAGTCGCCCACACCGAGGGCCGCCGCAGACGGCCTCAACCTCGACGCGAGACCCCTCACTGGCGCGCTCGAGCCCGGGCCTCCCTCCACGGCCTTAGCAAAGATACTCTGGAGGTTCCCGAGCTCTTCCTCGCGCCGACGAGGTCGCCGGGTACGCCGCTCAGGTCCGCTCCTCTCCCCGCAGCGTGAGCCGCAGGTGTGCCAAGAGAGGCTTCTGAGGCGGCGAGCTCCCGACTCCCGGGTCCGCCTCCCGTCGCCTCTCGTGATTTTCGCTTCTCACCGCAGCACAAAGACAACGGATTAGGCACCCAGCCACAAGGCCATGGGGGACGTGAAAGAGGAGGCGCCCGCCCCGCTTTACTCCACAGTCGTCAGAGCTCTTGCTCGTTGTACCGTAGCTCATAATTCTCGGCTTCAAACCGAACCCGCTCCGCCTTCGAGGCGCGGAGGTTGCACCACAACCTCGGAAGCTTCACGATCGTAGGCTAAAGTCCCGTCGACGAGGACGATCAGCCTCGAACGCCAAATAAACAAGACAAGAAAGACAAGGCCAAGGGTACTCACCCCGAGCTCGGCGGCCGCGGTGGCGGCGGAGTTGCTCGCAAGCTCGCCCTTGTCCTTCCGCAGGACTCGCCGCCAGCCAAAGCGCCGAGCGCCAAGCTCCTTGTTGTCAAGCTTCGCACGGCGGGAGTCGAGCTCCTCCTCGCATCATCTCGCGCCGCCACTTGTGGGCAAGCTCGAGCTCCTCCTCCCGCCGGGTCGCCTCCCCGCAGCGGCCTCCACCCTCGCCGGGCCTCCTTGGCTGTCACACCCTAAAATTCCTATCTTGGGATGTGACTTAGAAAACACTAAATAACAACAAATGATTTTATTATTTCCTAAAATTTATAAACTTTAGTTGTTGTTGATATTCTAGATAGTGAAATTTGTGGGTTTCTAAAATTTTTGCAATTCAATTTAATGGGTTTGTTGCATTCATGCCTTCAAAGATAGTGTTTATGTTTGAAAATGAATTTAAATGTTTTCAAGATGCGCTTTAGGTTGGATCTCAATCTTGTCTTCCAAAACATCATACCAAATTTCTAAAAACCCTGGATCAAGTTGTCAACTAATCTTCACATCCACACTATAATCAATCTTAGATAACCAATGTACAATCTTTTATCACTTTTCTATCATTTGCTTTGAGGCTGAATCTTACTCTGAACTAATGCCAAGTATCTCTCAACATCCTTTTCCCTCCACCTAAATCAGTCACAAGCCAAATCAAAATCCTTTTATTTTTATCTTTCCCTACCGATCCGATTAAATCTCAAATCATGTCCACAATTGAGACATGACACATCTCTTTTTTCTGTCATGGGCAGCCTAATTAGTTTCTGTCTTTTTCATCAACAATGACAACCACAAATAATAGTCCTCCCTAACTTTTTGGAACTATCTCCCCATAATCACCCCTTTCTCTCTCTCTCTCTCTCTTCTTTTTTTTGCAATTACTCAATTGAATAGAGCATGAACACCATGGCCGGCTAGCTTGTTGTGCTCCTCTCATGCCTTTTCCCTTCCTTCCTCATGCAAACATAATTCCACTTAATTCCCTGACTCCATCAATTTTCACCTCTAAACAACTGCACGCAGTGGCACTCCTTTTTCTCATGCAAAATAGCAGGATCTAATGCCTCATAAATTTCTCTCTTGATCTTCAATTGCATGCATGTAGAAACAACCAGCAATATATCTCCTCCCCCTTTTTTTCTCGTGGAGGAGCAGCCCCTTCTTTCTTATTGGCGCACCTCCCTTTTTTTCTCTCCTGCAAAAACAGCAATACATAATGTTTCTATCTTAATTTCCTGGCCACACAATCTCCTTTTAGTCTCTCCATCAATCACAAATAACTGCTTGATGATGGCCAATGAAATAAACGTGGCTTCCTCCTCTCTTATTCTTCTACATGCACACATGCAACATAGATTCATCTCTCATCCCTCCCTGCATCACTCACGACAGATGGACAGCATCTGCCTGTCGCCCTCTCTCATATTCTTGCTGCCGAATCCTCTTCCCTCATGCAAATAATAGCAATCCTTATTTCCTCCTTAATTCTTAGTCCTTAATCTCTTGGTCCCATCTCTTAACAACCCCTCTTAATCCTGTGCATTGCCTATCCTTAGCCATGCCTCCTCTCTATTCCCCAAATCACACCCTCCCATTTCCTTTTTTGTTCTGCTCGACCAAAACAGCAGCAACATCTCCTCTCTTCCCCTTCCTCCACCATGGACGCCCCCTCCTCTTCCCTCTAATCCCCTATCCCTCCTCCCCATCCAAATGATGTGCCCTCGCTGCGATGAATTCGTGTTGCCGCTGCACGTCTATCCCCATCGCTAGAATCCAGTGAATCATGCCATGGTAAGAAGTTTCTCCTTCTCTGTTCTTCGTCATGAAACTGATCTCTAGCACCTCCTCTCTGTTTTGACGCCCCAGGCAACACCATGGTGCTGTAGCGCTTCATCGAGGCCACAACGGTGTGCCTTGCCATCTCCCAGAACCCACAGCAACATGCCCCACTGAATTTCGTTGCTGCTGTTGTACAGATCATGGTGAGGCCGTCTCTTCGATCCCCTCTCCTCTCTGATTCTTGAATCCATAACTCTATCATCCATATCTTGATCTCACTTGTGATGCATGATGCTCTGCGAGGTGGAATTGACGCTGCCGGAACGGTCCGTGGCCCGATCGTCACCCATCATCGATTACAGCTACCACTAATTTCATCCCCACCCACGGCTAATCCCAATGTGAGGACTCAAATAATTCCCTCCTATTGTTTATATGTTACTCGCAGTAGGATACATGTCATTCTCTACGTTTGGTTGAATCCCAAACGAAGTTTTGACACAATCTTGTCTCTGTCCTTTGTGGACAGCAGCACTGCTGCCGGTTGGCATTCGTGTTCCCAATGATATGGATCTCCAGTCATCAAACCCTTTGATCATGATGTAGTTCCTGTAGTTGCACATGTCTCTGCAAAACGGTTTTGCCAAACAATCCAAGAGCAAAGAGATATCGTCAGTTTTGGTGCTTGCTGTCCCTGCTGCCTCACAGTCGCGCAGCTGCTGGTTGCTGCCGCGTTCCCAGCGATCCACACCTCTATTTTGCAATTACTTTGACACACGTGTGTATTATATACCTGCACGCACCTCAGAGAAATCTCATGTCCATAGGATCCAAGATCAAAGAGATATCGCCCATTTTTGTGTCCGCTGTTACTGCTGTCTTGACAGTTTGCATCTCTAAATGGCATCGACGTTCCCCACAAACCAAGCCCAAATCACCAATCCCTTTAAAACTACATGTTCATTATATCCCTGCATGTGATTCCAAAAGTTGCTTTGTATACACAAACAATGATGGCCGAGATATCGATGCCATAGCAACTACTACCCCTGCTGTCCAAACAGCAGAGCCACCCTGTTTTTGCAATCGTGTTCCCCGCTAAACCGCTGCATAAATCACTGAGCCCTCCTACTACAATGTGTATTTCTTAGTTGCACAACATCCTACCAAGTTTGAATCCCATAAGTTAAATATGGACCATCCCTTTCATGGTCGAATCATCGGTACCTACCGCCATTGTTCGCCACCGGATATGCTCAACCAGTGCACTAATCACCGTATCATGTTTTCTCTTCGATCTAGCATTTACCTTAGTACAGCCACTTGTCGAAATATATTCCCCTGTGTCCACTACATAAATCCACACTCATTTACATTTCATATGTACACCCATGTTCTATGTGAATCTTTCCAAGATAGCACTTATCAATCATGTTTATTCATCGCTATCGCTTATCAAATCTTCTAGCTTCTACCTTCGATCTTTCAGGTCTTCTAAACCATAGATTTGTTTAGTTGTTTTTTTGCGCTCAACTAATGTAGCTACAAGCCCTACGTGTTTTAAAAAAGCTTTGTCTTATTTATATGTATATTGATTGATGTATTGCTTCTAGGTTTACCTATCATGATTGTGATGATTGTTGCGATCGTTAGAAGAGGCTATACAAGGATGATCCGTATGAAAGTTGGACAAGTTTGAGCACTATTTGAGGCAAGTGTAACATGAGTCCCCTTGTTTACCCAATAATCATTTAATCACTTTCATATGCATGTGTCTAATATGATGCTAAGGACTTCACCTAGTACTTGATATCTTGTATTCCTTGATTACTTTTGGGTTATGCATATGGGTAGTTCTCGCTTAGCCCGCAATCACCAAAGTTAATGTTAATCTTGATTAATGATATATGGAATCAATGTTAAAAGGATGCTTTTTAGCAACATGGATATTAGGGGCTAGAGCATTGGGCCTTTATGGGTGCTCTAGTCCGCCTCCGTAAGGACCGAATCTTAAAGCGGCAACCCAGACTTACAAGACAACCATGAGTGCTACATGGCACTAGCTTTGGTCAAGTATGAGGACCTTTTTTCTAGCTTGTTAGTGGTTACCGAAAGGCGCAAAAGGTGTGCCTTGGGTGTATAGCGGCGCCCTACTTGGTGTGTACAAGATCGCGACTACATGTGCCTCTCGAGGGTTGCACCTATACACACTTGCCACGGAAACCTAGCGGCCACTAACTTGTTAGACTTAACCTTTGAAAGACTTCATAGTGAACCCCGCCGACCTTCCTTGGTAGCGGGTCAAGAGGCCGATCACCCGGCTTAAAGGGTAAATCACGGCTCATGGTGAAAGTGTACACCTCTCACAGCAGAGTTTGATCAAACCGATATATCACCGTGCTCACGGTCATGAGCGGCCCGGATCCTTTTCGAGATAGATGGTTCTATGGATGGTTTGGGATGATGAGTAATCTTGATAATAATAATTATACTTCTCACCTTGGGGAGCTTAAGCATAACTTAGTTACTCAGGTTTAAATTAATAAAATATGACCAACTAAAAATGCTTACCGTAGCTTTTAGCCGTGTCTAGCCTTTTGAGCCTTGCATCCCCTCATGTTATACTTGCTTGAGCATGGTGAGTCGACGCTTGTTGTACCACCAATGAAAATCCCGGATGGGTACCGGATGGCGGATCAAGAGATGAGTTAGGCGAGTGCTTCCCTGGGCCAACCGTCCCCGTGGAGTGTGGAGACCAAGAGTAGATATAGAATAGTTTTCGCTATGCTTTGTAAAAGTTGTAAGTCCTTGTTGTAACTATATTCGATATATAATAAAGCATTGTTCTTTGATATTCTCCATATTTGTCTCTATATGTGTCGTGGACTTCCCGGGCACACATATAGTTAGCGCTTGGTATTCTTTGGAAAACCAGTGTGACATTGGCAGCCCGCTCCCTCCGCTCCCGCGAATGAGGTTGGCCGCCTCCTCCGCCCGAGCCTCCAGAACGGTGCCGGAGCCGCTGGAACCAAGCTCGCCGCACATCTCCACAAGACAACGCCGCCGCCGCCCGATTTAAAACCACCGGCCCTCTTTTTGGAGGTCTTTGTCGCGGTTGTATCCCCCCGATGGCCTCCCTTACGCCCCGCGAACCACAAACACCAAATAAGGAAGAAGGCACGGTTTAAGCCCCGACCGCCGCAACGACGACAAACCCCTGAAAGGCGACGGGCGCACTTCGCCGGCCCGATGGTCGACAACTCCGCTCCAAAGAACGGCGATGGTCACGGGGTGACCCGGCATAGGCCGGGGGATAACGATGTCCGCGCCCCGGGAGGGACGACGTCGCCGACAACAAGACGGACACCTTTGGCGCCAGCCGACTCGACGCCCCCACGGTAATGAACGCACACCCGGACGCGGGCGGCGACGCTCAGTGGTGGCGGCGCCTTCGACGGCCCCGCCTTCCAGCCCTCATCGCCGGTCCGCACGCCCCCCCCGCGACGCCGGGCGCCCCCCGTCGGCCTGAGATGTCGACAACCTCCTCGCCCGAGGATGGGCCTCAAGCCGCGCGGACTCCTCTCGACACGCCCTGGGGGGCCGGGTCTCCTCCCGAACCGCTTTCTCCGTCTCCATCGCCGCCGAAGAGCCTCGGCAGCTTGAGTACCGCACGGCCCCCGAGGCCGCCTACCGCTCCTCGACCGAATCCTCAAGACGGTCCTCAACGCCCGGCCCACGGGACGGTCGGCGCCGACGGGAGTCCAGAGCACGAGGCTCCCCCGAAACCAGCCGAGGCGCCGGCTGACAATGTCCCCTTGAAAGGGAACGGGGCCATCATCCTCGAGCCCCGCGCCCGCGCCGCCGCCGCCGCCCCGGCCCCTCCGCCGCCGAGCTCGCCATCGCCATCCCCGAACTCGCCAGGCGCGCCGAGCTCATTGGCACCGAGCTCATGGTCGACGGCGCCATCGAGCTCATCATCATCTCTAAGCCCGAGCCCACGCCACCGGGCTCGGCACGCCCGTTTTCGACGTTCACGTGGTACGCCATCGCCGCCCGAACACAACCGGGTCAATGCTCGCGTCAGTCACCTACCGCCTTAACGACAACACTAAGGGTGGAGAGCTTACCTAGCGGCCACCCTATTCGCGCTTCTTCTTCTTCTCGCGTCGCCACGCTTAGAGCCCCGAGTCGCCCCGATCGGCGCCCCGACTTTGCGTGGGGCTTGGGCGACGCCGCGCCAAGGCCACCACCAGGGGGGGTGAGTCTTCACCGGACCCGGGACGGTCCCGACCTCTCCGGCCGAGAGCGCCGACGCCGAGGGCTCACTCCGCGGCCGACGCCGCCCCGCCGGACGAGCCCGCCTCCGCGCTCCGAACAAGGGCCTCGTTGACGCCGGCAGGGCGCCCCGCCCGCGGAAGAGGAGGTTGGGAGCCGGGGATGCACCACGCCGACCAGAGCTCGAGCTCATTAGAAACCCAAGACGGCAAAGGAATGAGCTAAGACAAGACGACGCAGCACTTACCAAATACAGAGGTCTCGGATTAGGAGGATCCGGGAGCCCTGCGCCTCACCCCCCGACAGGCGTCACTTGTTTTGTCCAAAACTCCACCCGGGTCGACGGTGAGACCAGGGGCGTTGGTCCGTCCCCACAAACGGGGCCTCCTTCTCCTCCATCTCCCACATCCGGGGAGGGTTCGACGCTGAAGGGGCACCACCGCCATGCCGAGCCAGCCCCTCGATGATGTGATTCACCGTCACCCGGCCGCGTCCCGAGCACCTAGATCTTGCTCACGGCCGCCTCCACGCCCTCCACAAGCAGTTGTCGTGCGGGCCTTCGCGCCACACCGGGCTCCCCTGGCGAAGGTACGCCTATGAAGGGGGGCAAGAGGGTGAGAGGGGTCGTTCTTGAGATAGAACCACTCCTCCCTCCACCTAGGGTGGGCCAACGGAAGTCATCCTCCGGAAGGATTCTGAACCTGACCCCCGCCCCAGCCGCATCGCAAGACGCAGCGATCGGAGCCGGGCCACCTCCCCGCGGCAAGAAACGGCCGGATCTTCGAAGACGTGAGTGCTTGAAGAGCTCCCAGCTTGGGAGGAATCCCCAGCCACCCCTCGCAGAGCATGGAGAAGGCCGAAAGAAGCAACACTCCATTGGCGCCGCGCCGGAGCTCGATGCCCCGCACGAGATGAGCCGCCGGAAGAAGTCATCCGCGGCATGCCAAGCCCACGCCGTGGAAGGCCACGAACGAGACGACATACCCCACCGGCGATCGGAGTCTCGCGGCGCCCCGGCGGGATGATCCACTCCTCCACCGCCGTCGCGGAATGGCAACCCGCCGACAAGATCGCACCACTGACACGCCTCCGTCGTCGAACGCGATCACGAACCCATCTCTGGCCTCCGAACAAGCCACGGTGAAGCAGGGGAGGTGGAAGATCGATCTACGGGCAGCGGGGCGATCGAGCTCTCTCTCTCTCTGTGTGCCAGGAAGGCAAGAGACGGAAGGTGAATCCGCCCGATCCCCGCCTATTTATAGAGCCCGGCGCGGGCGGAGGTGACGAGATGAAACCGCCGGGGGGCCCACCACGCACCACGCCCGCCCCGCAATCGACATGAGATCGAGATCGGCGCGCGACACCCCGGTGGAAGCCGAACGGCCGCGGGTATTAATGGGATAACCCCGCCAACGGTAAAAATCCCAACGGTAAGATCTCAACGGCTATTTTTTACACAACGGGTAAAAATCCAAGAGCTCGGGCGCAACGGTCAAGTCGCCGAGCCCCGGGTGCCGGAGCTCACAACGCGAGCTCACCGCCTCGTGGTTCGAAGGTCGCCTCAACTTGTGAGCCTCGAGAGTCGCCCCGAGATACCACGAGTGAGGAGCGCCCTGCGAAAGCGCATCAACGGCCCACGCCTGAGCTCCGAAAGGACTCGAGGGCTTTTGCTTGCGCGTCCGGTCGCCGAGGGTTAAAGTCGACCCGAGCCAACCCCTCCGATGAGGAAGCACCCCGCCCCTGCATAACGCCGGGGGGGCTCGAGGACCACCTAAGTCGGGCTCGAATCTGAGGTTGATCCACCAGCCGATCGACGAACGAGCCGACGAGCTCGAGCCTCACCCGACTATCCGATGGCAGCTCACCGAGCACTCGATCTCGGCTAACGAGGCAAGATCGAGCTTCGAGCTCACCACCTCCGCGAACACCGCCGAGGAGCGGCCGACGAGCCCACGAAAATTCTAAAGCCTCCGCGAGAATCTACTATTCTCACGGCTCCTCGCTGGCACCCGCTGGTGCGCCGCACGCACCCACGAACCAACATCATTCCTCAAACAAGGGTCCCTCGCATTTAAGAAGACCGCCACGCTGACAAAGATCCGGGAGAGAACTCTTCTCCCCAAATGGGGCTACTGTGGGGGATCGATATTTGGGATACCCAAGCGAGCTCAGCCCAAACATAACCCCCGAACCCCGATCGCGAGAAAGGAAGGACATCCTACCATGGCACACTAAGTCTTCACCACACGAGCCTCCACGCAAGCGACAAGCCTCCGCCTCGCTCAGCTCCTCACAAGCGAGCTCCTCCGACAGATCCGGCTGCTTCCGCCGCTCCGCCGAGTCCCTCGACGACGAGCCCCTTGTCTTCAACGCTGCTTCAACCTCGTCCCAGACTCCTTCCGTCTCGCCAAGCCCTCGCGATGAGCCTCACGACGACAACCGCCGAGCTCATCCGCCGCCTTCGAAGAAGCCTCGCGGTACGGAGTTGGCCAACCACTCTCCTCGACAAGCTCAACCACTCTCTCGACGCATCACTGAACCACGTAGCCGCCAGCTGCCAGGGAGGTCATTCAACCACCTCGCCATACCCCGCCGGCTCCAACACCCGCTACGCGACGCAGTACATACGGGTACGCTTTTCCCATCGACGATATGGGCACGCCCATACCGAGAAGACGCCTTCCAACCGCGATTAGAGACAAGGCGACGCCCCGACCACCGCCCAAACCGTGATTCCCGCGCACGACGACGACCACCACCCGGGCGCCCAAAGCACTTAGGAGCTCGAAGGGAGCCTCGCCCGAGCCGGGAGCTCATCCGGGAGCTCTTCACCGCCTCCACTACCCCGCGCACATGTTTTTACTTCTTCAAGTCTTCAACCCGAGGGAGCCATGCGTCCCCCGCCCCTTGCGACTATAAAAGGAGAGGAAGGCCTCGGGTTGAGGCAAGGAACAACAAGGTTCACCCCAACAACACAACATCCACTCGATATTGGCACTAGCCTCAATCACGTAGAATTGGGAGCCCTCTCCCTCTCTCGCCTTGCTTGTACCGAGCCCCTGTGATGAGCGCTTGAGCTCGGATAGTGATCACACCGACTAGGGAGCCCGATTTGCCCCGAACCAAAGATAAATCTTGTGTCATTGTCTCTAGAGCTAGGCCATCGGAGCACGCATTAGTCGACACATCGTGACGGTGGTACTAGACCACGACACCAATCACAACAGCCACAAACGACACAGAGGAAAAAGCTTACCGCGTGGCCACCCTTCTTTCTTCGTGCGGCCTCGGCTACACGGGAGCCCCGAGCCACCTCGATTGGAGCATCCGCCCCGCGTCGGGGCTTGGGCACCGGAGCCGGCTGAGGCCGAGGAACTGGCGCCGCCGCCGACGGCACCGCCGGGGCAGCGAGCTCGCAGCCCCCAACGGTCCCGCCTTTTCGCCCCGTGGCCTCGCCGACATCGAGGACGCCCTCGCAGCCGACGCCGCGCCACCACCGCCGACGCCCGCCGCCGCCGCCGGATGAGCCCGCCCCTCGTTTCCGCACGGGGCTCGCCGGACGCCGACAAGCGCCGGCCCAGGCCTCTGGAAGGGGGGTGGGAGCCAGCGACCCGACCACGCCCGACTTGTGGAGCTCGAGCTCGTCATAAGACTAAAGAGACAAGAATCAAGCTAAAGCAAAATGACGAGCACTTACCGCCGGAAGTCCCGGGGTTGGGGAGGATCCGGGGAGCCCCGGGCGCCCTCACCCCGTCTCGTCACGGGTCCATCCACCACTCCACCCGGTCGACGGTAAGACCAGGGCGTTCGCCGTCCCCCGAACGAACGGCATCCTCCCTCCTTCATCTCCCGGATCCGAGAGCTCGACGCAGAGAGAGGAACCACCGCCTGGCCGCCCAGCCCCGATAATGTGGTTCACGGGTCAGCCCGGCCGCAGCGCCTTGATCTTGGTCACCGCCCGCTCCACCTCGCTCCATGGTGTGGTCGTGCGGCCCCCGCACCACGCCTGCTCGGGCGTGGCGAAGGTGCGACGGTGAACCGCGGCAGGGATGGGAGGGGTCATTCTGAGGTAGAACCACTCCCTCCCTCCACCCCGGATTGGCTGGACGGAAGTCATCCTCGAGGAAGGACTCACGGACCTTCCCTCCACGCAGCCGCATCGCGACGCAGCGATCGGGCCGCCGCCTCCCCTTGCCCGGGCAGGCCGGATCTTCGCAGACGGCGTGCTTGAAGAGCTCCCCGCTTGGGAGGGATCCCAACAACCCCCCGCAGAGCATGGTGAAGGCGAGAAGAGCAACAACCCGCTCGTGTCGATGCCGGAGCTCAATGCCCCAAGACACGCATGAGGCTTCGGAAGAAGTCATCGGCGGGCACGCCGAGCCCACACTCGCGGAAAGCCACGAACTAAACGACGTGAACCCGCCGGGCGGTCGAGTCTCGCGGCGAGCGCCGGGTGGAATGATCCACTCCTCCGCCGCCGTCCGCTGGTACGGCAGCCCGCCGATGAGGTCGCGATCTCTCGACGAACACCTCCTCCGCCGCCGACGGCAGCCAAGAGCCCATCTCTCACCACTACGGGAAGCGAGTCGCCGGCGAGACAGTGGCAAACGGAAGTGGGGTCTACGAGCAAACGGCGGCGGCGATTGATCTCTTTTTCTCGCTCGCGGAAAGCAAGAAGTGGAAGGTGAATCCGCCTCCCGATCTCTCGCCCATTTATAGAGCCTCCGCGGCGGAGGCGCCGAGGTAAAACCGCCGGAGGGCCCACCCCGCCACATCCGCCCCCGCAATCGACGCCACGAGATCGACGCGCGCCTAACACCGGGCGGAAGCCGAACGGCCGCGACATTAATGGGATAGCTCTCCGCCAAATCCAAAATCCCAACGGAAAGATCCCAACGGCTATTTTTACGCAGGTAAAAATCCAAGAGCTCGCCAAGAACGGACAAGTCCGCCGAGCCCGAAAAGCGCAGCCTCGAAACGCCGAGCTCCCGCCCCTCGTGGTTCGAAGGCCTCAGCCCGAGAGCCCGAGAGCCGCCTGCAGACACCACGCAGCAAGGAGCGCCTGCGAAAGCGGCACGATGGCCCACACCTTGAGCCTCGAAAGGGGCTCGGGGCTTTGCTCGGCGCTTCCGGTCGCCGAGGGCCACGATCAACTCCGAGCTGACCTCACCGATGAGGAAACGCCTTGTTCCCTGACATCACCCGGGGCTCGAGAACCACGGAAGTTGAGCTCGTGAGCTTGAGGTCGGTCCGCCACCGATCGCACGAACGGGCACGAGCTCGGGCCTCTCCCCGACCATCCGACGGCAGCGCCACCGAGCACTCGGTCTCGGCTAAAGAGGCAAGATCGAGCTCGAGCTCACCACCCTTCCCAAGCGCCGCCGAGGAGCGGGTCGACGAGCCCACGAAAATTCTAAAAAGCCTCCCGCGAGAACCCATCAAGTATCATGGAGCCTCGGGGGGCTACACCGCTGGTGCGCTACGCGCATGTTGACGGTCACAAACGACACATTTTACGCCAACATTCTACCAATAAGGGGGTGAAACTATACCTTACTACACACATATACATTTATAACTCACATATTTCCACTTGTAGTATCCAAATTATTAATGTGCAGATTTATATAAGAAACAAGTGGAAAATGTACCAAAAGGCGCATCCCCTCGAAAGCGCATTCCCCGAAGAACATCAAGCCCCAAGGGAGAAATGGACCAAACACGCAGAACCGGGCCGAGCAAACACCGCCATACAACTTTTTCAGTCCAAAGATGCTACCGCCAAAGCCTCCGCCGAACGGGCCTGGGCCATGCGCGCAAGACCACTGGCGCGGCCGCACCCCCCGCCGAGGCGGCTCGGCCCAGCCTTCGAGGCGGTTCGTTACCTTCCATAACGGGCGCTGCCGACGCTAGTTGGTCGGTTTGGTAATTTTGGAAGGTGTTCCTAGGTCGGTTTTGGCTCCTTCCATATGGGGAGGGACAATTTCCAATGTGCCCCTCTCCTCTACCTATAAAAGGAGGACATCTCCCACCATTATAACATACACCACACAAGAGAGCCTCTCTCCCCTTTCTTCTTCTTCTTCTTCTTCTTTTTTTTCTTCTTAGTTTGTACATAGGAGGAGTTTGGCAAGGATTATAATAAAAGGAGAGCAAGACATTTTGGAGCTATTCTATGAGCAATTTAGAGTTCTTCATCTTGTTCTTGTTCTCTACTTATCAATATAGTCATGTTCTTGAATTAGAGCAAAGTTCTTGTGATATAATCTTGGTTGATGAACTAGTCTATAGTTCTCGATATCATGATCTTGTCTTATAGAACATCGTGCTTAATT
Organism: Hyparrhenia diplandra; assembly: GCA_015847255.1. NCBI lineage: Eukaryota > Viridiplantae > Streptophyta > Magnoliopsida > Poales > Poaceae > Hyparrhenia > Hyparrhenia diplandra. Next base: position 80,135 of record JADLZK010001653.1, read on the forward strand.
TATCATGCATACATGTTTAGACCAAGAACTAGATCGATATGATGAGTTCTACCTAGAGTTAGCCTTGGTTGATGTTGGGTTGCGGGATTGATAGTCGTTCCTTCTGGCGGCGCTCTCGTAGAAGGACCCCTGGGATGGGTAAGCCTTGTTAACACGCCTGCAGTGATAATCACTAGTGTAGACGTGGTGTCCGGGCTAGGGGTTGCCTATCTTTTGTGGCGCACCCCACGGTTGAGGGGGTAGGCGGCCGGGTTGTGACAGCTTTGTCCGTCCCTTGTAATCCCCCACGCTCGGTGTGGCGCAGTTGCAATTGCTCTGCCTCCATCCCGCTTTGGGCGATTGCTCTGCCCAAGTAATTCAGCAGAGACCTTGGCTATCGCGACTTAGAATCTCTAACAAGAAACATGTGTGTATCTCGCTATCTTGACATGACTACCTAGGATATGCCTACTCCATGTTAGACTCATTCTTTTATTCTTTCTTTTACCTTTATCCTTGAGATTGGCTTGAGTGTGTGTGTCAAGTTATCCTACTACCTATCTTATTTTACCCCTATTATAAGCATTGGTCTATTATACATTCGTGTTATCTTGACCATGTCCGAACTAGAGACTTTTACACCATGCCTCCTTTGGGAAAAATATAAATAACGATACCCTCGAATACTTCCGGTGAAATGCTACAATGATAGATCCGCGCGCTTGCGTATGAATGAATATCTTATTTGGCAAGGTCTATCACCGTTGATGTACCAAAGGTAATCACCGACACGGTGGTTTCACTTAGAATGTCAACGCGCATTTCGCGCGCCGTTATTAGAGATGGGTTCTAAACCTCCTTTCTAGTGATTGCGCTTTAAGAAATGCAACAAGCATTTCGGCGCCGTTGCCGGGAAGGCGTTGGTTAAAGGGATGATCTATTAGGACATGTTCCTTATAATATGCATGTGTAGTGGCCATTGTTCATTTTAGGTTTATCTAAAAAAAAATCTCTTATAAATAAAGGCAAGGACATGTTATCAAGTTAGTATGCACCTTCGGGTATTCTTGTCGCTAACCATTTCGTGGAGACTAAGAAGAACAAAGGGCACGCGACGCTTTGAAAACATGGGGGCTAACATCGATCAATAAGAAAACTTTGATGCTCTTGGGCTGAGGAACGCACTCAAAAGGAGACCTCGACCTTGCACACCCGACTTTTTCACGAAAAGTCCAAGTGTGAGAAGGAGGACGGTGATAATATCAAGTTCCATTTATATGGGGATCATACAAAAAAGAGAGAAGAAAAAAAAAAAAAAAAATAGAGATGAATAAGGGATTAGCCCCCTTGCTATAAAAGGAAAAGAGAGAAGAAAAAAGGAGTAGAAAAAAAAAAATATATATAGAAAAAAAAGAGAGAAGTTGTGGGGGATCGATATTCGATACCCATGAACGAGCTCTTGTCTCAGCACAACCACGAACGAGACATCCCGCCGTGGCTCGTGGAGGTCCCGCGCCGCGCATGAGCTCTCCACGCAAAGGCAGGCCTCCGCCCCGCTCGGCCTCGCAAATGAGCCTCTGACGAAGATCCATCGCGCCGCTCCGCCGAGGTCTCGGCGACGAGCCCTCGTCTCCGGCGGCGCGCACCTCATCCGGACTCCTTCCGCCCGCCGAGCTCCCCGTGACGGGCGCCGCAAAGACGACAGAGAGAGCTCAACCACCGCCTTCCCGAAGAAGTCCCGCGGGTACGGAGTCTGGCCAACAACTCTCGACAAGCCCAACCACTCGACGGACGCCAGCAGCCACGTAGCGCTATAGCTACAGGGAGAGGTCATTCGACCACCTCGTCATACCCCGTCGGCTCCAACAGCTCCGCCACGCTGTCGCACGTACATACGGGGTACGCCTTCCCATCACAAGAGAGGGCACGCCCATACCGAAGACATCTTCCAACCGGCGATTAGAGACAGGCGACGCCCGACCACCGCCCAAACTCCGATTCCCGCAGACGGCGATGACCAACCTCGCATCCAGCACCCCGAGCTCGAAGGAAGCCCCGTCCGCGCCGAGAGCTCACCAGAGCTCTTTTCTTGCATCCAAAACTCAGACATGTATTTTCACTTTCTTTAAGTCCTCAACTCGATGAGAGCCTCGAGCCTCGCCCCTTGCGACTATAAAAGGTGAGGCAGTCCTGGGCTGAGGCGAGGTTCAAGATTTCAACACCCAACACCCGCACTCACACACTCCGATATTGGCACTAGCCTCAATCATAGAGACTTGGGAGCCCCTCTCCCCTCTCTCGCCTTGCTTTGTACTAGCCCCTGTGATGAGCATCCGAGCTCTGGATAGTGATCACACCGACTAGGGAGCCCGATTTGCCCCGAACCAAGATAAATCTTGTGTCATTGTCTCTAGAGCTAGCCATCTGAGCACGCATTAGCCGTACATTACCGTGACGGTGGTATTAGACCATGACGCTTGGCGCGCTGTAGGGGCAGCGGTAGTGCGATGTTTTCCCCACTCCGATGGCTTCCCCGGGGTGTCGACGACACCCGCAGCCGCTAGCAATGCGCTCGGCACCATCGATTTCCCTCCCGCGCCGAGCCGGAGGAGTCCTCACCGGAGCTGCCTTCACCCGCCCGACGCGGCGCGAGGACATTCCCCGGCCGCCCCGAGGCGCCACCGACCGCCCCCCCCCGACGAGCATGGGGCGGGATTCGACTTCCGCGACCGGCCAGCCCCATCCGCGCCGCCGCGGATCGCTTCTTCGCCCTTATCAAGGACCGCCCCCGAACATCCCCGACGCGAGCCTATACGCAGGCCTCGCTCCGCGATGTGACCTTTCTCCACCGCCAACGCCGCCCCGCAGCCACCGAGAGGAGGCGTTGTTGGCCGACGAGTTCACGGCCGCCTATGCCAGGATGTACCCCGACGGGCGTGTGGGCCTTCCACTCTACCGGGGGCGACGAGCCCCAGCAGACCAAAGATCCATGAGCTCGAGCCGCCTCGATGGGATGAGCCTCATGGATTGCGACCCCACACGCCGCTGTTACATGTGTCACACCCCGAGGGTGCGGTAGAGGAAGTCCACCGAGCGACGCTCCCAACACACGCCACGGGATTCCGCGCGCCGGGCCGTGAGCCACCTGGCCGACCGCGCCAAGGCTCGGGCCGGAAGAGCTCGAGGAGCCTCGAACGCCGCAAAGCCCCAAGAGCGCAAGCCCCTCCCGCCGAAAGCGGAGGGAGACAAAGAATCACGAGCATGAGCTCGAGCCCGCGAGGTCCACGACCGCATCAACCGGACGAGGGCCGGAACAGCCCCCGCCGGTGTTCGGGAGAGCATACCGTACGGGCGGGCGCCAAGGGCAAGCTCCCACGTGCCGCTGCCCGGCCCCCGAGGGACCCGAGGCACGCAGACCCACGAGCAGCTCAAGAGACTCCCGGCGGAGGCGGCGGTCCAAAGAAAGAAGCTCTCGTCTGCCTCACCGACAACCGCCGGAGGAGCACGAGGCTTCCTCCCTCCCCGAGGTCCACGCACGACGACGAGTCGGCGAGAACCGCGACGCCAGTGGACACCATCAATGGCCGGGCGCAAAGCCGGAGGCTCGAGCCGAGAAGAACGCCCCCAAGACGACGACAAGTACCACCGCGACGACCACGAAGCGCCCTCGCACCTACAGCCAGCGACGCGGTGGCCGCCACGACAAATAAGAAGACAAGAGCCGCAGCCCCACGCCGTGCGCCGCCCGCGGAGCCCGCCTCCCAAACGGGACCGCCGGCCCTCGAGCCGAGCCCCGAGGAGGCCTAAGGCCTTCGGCCACGCATCCACGACGCCCGTTCCCTCTCGCCTCCGAGCCCACACCTGTGCGTATACAACGGGGAGACCGACCGCCACATGGATCAAGGACTACCGCCTTTGGCCGTCAGCCGAGGTGCCGACAGCGACTATTTGATCATCCGCAACCTCCCACTCTACCATGCAGATTCGGCGCGATCGCGGGCTTGAGCACCTCCCCGAGGGCACCATCCGCAATCGGGAGGACCCGCGCGACGCCTTCGCCGGGCAACTTCCTGGCACCCACGCCCGGCCAAGCACGACGTGGGACTCCGCGAGGTCGCAAGCGTAAGAAGGGGGAGAGCCTCGCGCCGACTACATCGCGCCCTCCAAGCTTTCCGCAACAACCTCCTGGAGGCCTCCCGACCCGAGATCATCACCGCCTTCACCTTCGGCACTACCCCGCGAGACCCCGATCCGCGAGCCCCCGGCGCCCCGTGGCCCGTAACCGTGAAGGAGCCTCGACCGCCACGCCGCCACGCCGAGGAGAGGACGCCGCCTCCGCCGTCACCGGCAAGGGCAAGCCGAAGGGCGACGACGACGAGGAAGCCGGGGATCGAACTCCCGCAGAAGAAGAACAAGAAGAACAGCGCCCCCGCGACGACAACGACGACAGGTTCGTGGGTCGCCGCGACAAGCGCAAGGCCGGGGCGGCAAGGGCGGCAAGCCCTTCGCTCCCAAAGAGCACTTCGACAAGATGCTCGAGGAGCCGTGCCCGCACCATGAGGGGCCGGGCCAATCACAAGATGAAGGATCGCCGCCTTCATGAAGAAGCACGTGATGGGCACGCGCGGGGTGGTGACAAGGGCGACGACGACAAGGACGCGAAACCGCCCCGACGAAGTTCGACGCCGACATGTACATCGAGGACGGTGCCGCCAACGCCGCTTTCGGGGGGCCACGGTACGAGTCCAAGCGCCAACAGGCTCAAGCGCCGCGAGGTCCTCTTCACCGAGCCGGCTACCCCCGAGTACCTCAAGTGGTCGAGCTCGCGATCACCTTCGACAAGGCCGATCATCCCCGACACATCCCGCACCCGTGAAGGTACCCGCCGTCGTCGATCCCATCATTGGCACCTTGCGCCCCTGAAAGGTGTTGATGGACAGCGGCAGGGGCCCCCAACCTCCTCCCCTACCTCCACGCGCTCCAAGCCCTTGGCATCCCCAAGGCACGCTCCACCCGTCGCCGAGCCGATCCACTCCGGTGGTGCCAGTGGAAGCACATGCCCCACGGACGGATTGACCTCCCCGTCACCTTCTCGGCACCCTGACAACTTCCGCAAGGAGGTCCTCACGCTCGAGGTGCTCCCGCTCAAGAACGCCTACCACGCCCTCGCTGGGGCGGCCGCGGGCGCGGTTCATGGCCGTCCCCAACTACACCTACCTCAAGCTCAAGATCCCCTGGCCCGAGGGGGTCATCACCGCCGATTCCACCTTCGAGCACGCATTCGGCCACGAGGCCGCCGCCGCCCAAGACGCCGACGCCATTGCCAAGATCGAGCGTATGCTGCCCAAGATGGTGGCAGGGCCAGCGCCGAAGACTCCCCCCGAGCTCAAAAGAAGGCGAGCACGAGCTCAACCGCCGAGCTCGGAAGGTGGGAGCACGAGCCCGACCGCCGAGCCGAAGGTCACGGGCACATTCGAGCCCGAGAAGGACGCCAAGGAGGTCATGGTCGACAAGGATGGGCGCATCTCCTCTCCGGGTGTCGAGCCTCCCCCAAATAGGAAGCGAGCTCGTCGACTTCCTCCCGCGCAAACCTCGATGTATTTGCGGAGGGCCTCGACATGCCGGGCATACCGAGGGAAGTCACCGAGCACTCCTTGAACATCAAACCCGCGCTCGGCCGGTGAAGGTAGGTCGAGACGCTTTCGACGACGATCGACGCCGTGCAATCGCCGAGGAGATAGATAAGCTCTTAGCCGCTAGGTTTATCAAGGAGGTGTATCATCCCGAGTAGATAGCCAACCCCCGTACTAGTTAAGAAGAAGAATGGGAAATGGAGAATGTGTGTTGATTACACGGGTCTCAACAAGGCATGCCCGAAGGATCCGCTTTCCTTTGTCGCCAAGATCGACCAAATTGTTGACTCCACCTCCGGTGCGAGACGCCTGCTTTTCTCGACGCCTACCCGGCTACCACCGATCGCGATGAACGAGCTTGATCAGCTTGCTACCTCCTTCATCACTCCGCTTGGCGCATTCTCGTTACGTAACAATGCCCTTCGGTTTGAAAAACGCCCGGCGCCACCTTCGAGGTGCATGCAAAAAGTCTTCAAAGAGCTCCTCGGAAAGCTCAGAGAAGCATATGTCGACGACATCGTTGTCAAGACGAAGCGCCCGAAAGAGCTCATCCCCCGACCTCGAAAGGTCTTTGCCAAGCCCGAGTTCCGAGTCAAGCTCAATCCCGAGAAGTGTGTCTGGGGGTCCCTCGAGGGAAGTTGCTTGGCTTCACTGCCTCCGAACGTGGCATTGAGGCCAACCCCGAGAAAATCGCCGCCATCACGAGCATGGGGCCAATCAAAAACATCAAGCGCAACGGCTCACCGGATGCCTAGCCGCGCTTAAGTCGCCTTCATAGCCCGACTCGGGAACTGAGCCTCCCACTCTACAAGTCGCCAAGAACTCGTCGAGCGCTTTGCCTGGATCGATGAGGCCCAAGTGAAGCCTCGACTCACCAAGCAACTACTTGCTAACCCGTCGCACTGCCGCGCCCATGCCCAACGAACCGATCCTCCTTACATCTCTGGCCACCGAAGGTGGTGAGCACCGCGGCGCTTGCCGAGAGGGAGGAGGAAGGGCACGCGCCATACTGCTCGTGTACTTCATCTGAAGTCCTCACCGACACTAAGACCGCTACACACAAAATGAAGCTCGTACGCGCCGCCGATCACCCGCCGCAAGCTCAGCATTACTCGACATCCCATCCCGTAGTCGTTCCAAGTTCCCCTTGGCGAGGTCATCCGTGAGCCCCGAGGTTACGGGCCGCATGGCCAAGGGGGCTATTGAGCTCATGGGACCCGACATCACCCACGCCCCTAGAGACGCCCATAAAATCCCGTGCCTAGCGCACTTCATCGCGGAGTGGACCGAGGTCGAAAGCCGCCCGTGCCCGACGACATCGAGCAATCGGACGCCTGTACTCGACGGATCCATAAAGAAGCACGGCGCCGGCGTTGGACTCGCCTTCATCTCTCCAAACAAGGTGCGCATGAAGTACTCCATCCGCCTACACTTTCCCGCTGGCCCAACAACGCGGGCCGAGTACGAGGCCCCGGTGAACAGCCTTGCGCGATCACGCGCGAGTTTCGTCCGGCACCTCGAGGTCCGGGGCGACTCGAGCTCGTCAGTGAACCAAGTCATGAAGGAAGTCGACGCGCCAACCCGAAGATGATCGCCTACCACCTAAGGTCCGAGAGCTCGGGAGCACTTCCACGGGCTCGAGGTCAACCCATTCACCGCCACCAACAACGACGCCGGATGTTTCTCGCCAAGCTCGTCGATCACGTCCCGGCCCCGCCAGCGCCTTTCATGCACTAACAAATAAGAAGCCATCGATACGACTAAAGACACCCCTCGCGACGACAAAGACGAAACCCGACCGCCGACGCCCGAGCTCGACCCTATGGAGGTAGACGCTCCCACAAGCCCGAGCTCCCCCAACGCGAAGGCTTGCCTAGCCACGAGCTCACACCCAACCGCTCCGGGGCCGGCTTGGGCCGGATCGAGCCCCGACCGCGACGGCCCGGCTTGATCGGGCGGATCCCACCGCTCCAAAGGGTTCAAGGAAGGCAAGCTCCCCGTGGCAAGAGGAATCAAGGCGCCCGGCGCGAAGGGCCAAGTCGCTCGCCCCGTCGCAAGAGCTCTACCGGGCGCGGAGCCTCCGGCGCCCTCCTCCGCCGATCACTTATGAGCAAGGGGGAGAAGCCCGTCAAGAGATCCACTCCGCGAACGCGGCCACCATGCGGCGCCACGAGCTCTTGTCGGGAAGTCGTCCGCAGGTTTTTATCGCCAACCGCCGCTGCGACGCCATCCGACCGTCCGACGGCGATGCCGCTTCGCCAAGCAGACACACACCTCCCGGCCGCCCCCCTCCGCACGATCCCACTCACTTGGCCATTTGCGGTCTAGGGCCTCGATATGGTGGGACCTTTCCGTAAGACGGCCGGGGATACACGCACCTCCTGTCGCCATCGACAAGTTCTCAAAGTGGGATCGAGGTCATGCCCCATCGCGCGATGCCGAAGCTGAGGAAACCGCAAGTTCTTCACACAAGATCATCCACCGCCGGGTCCCGAACTCCATCATCACCGACAACGGCACAAACTTTGTGGGAGAGGTCTTCATCGACCGGTGCAGCGATCACGGCATCCGCATCGACACGGCCTCGCCGGCCACCCGAGGACCAACGGCCGTAGAAAGAGCTAACGGCATGATCCCGCAGGCATGAAGTCTCGCATCTTCAAGAGGCTCGAAAATACGCCGCCGGTGGCTCGCCGAGCCCCCGGCCGGTCGTGGTGGAGCCTTCGCGCGACAACGCCTGCAGGGCCACGGACGGACGCCGTTCTTCCTCGTTTTCGGATCCGAGGCCGTGCTCCCCACCGACCTTGAGTACGGCTCTCGCCCTGGCCCAAGCCTTCAACGAGCACACAACCAAGCGCTGCTCAAGACGCCGCCGATCAGCCGACGGCTTGGGACACGCCCCTCATCCACTCCGCCTGGGCACCAGAGTCTATGAGGTGCTACCACGACGCCACGTCGAGGAGGGCGAGCCGACGCGTCGGTGACTACGCCCGCGGGGCGAGTCCAGAGCTCAAAAGACAAGCACAAGCTCTCGGCGCCCTGGGAAGGTCCCTTCACCATCGACCAAGTGCTGAGGCCGGGCACGTACAAGCTCAAGGACCACCAAGGCCGAGTCCTCACCAACGCATGGAACATCGACCGCGCCTACGCCGCTTCTACCCTTAAATTGTATTTCGAAATCTTGTAGCCGCGAGAGCTCAATAAAAGCGCGAACTTGATGCAAAATACGGCAAGCATTTCGATTTCTTTCCTTAGCACGCTTGAGCAACGGCCGGCCTTCACCCTGGCAAAGGCCCGCCCTTGCTCGGGGGCTACAAGGATGGGGTGTGCACCCCACATTTTTAACACACCTTTTTTCGCAAAACTAGCGAGTTTAGAGCTCGCCGATGAGCTCAAACCCACGAACTCGCCCTTTCTCCTCTCAACTCAAATGACGTCCCGAAACGACTAAGTTGTGAGCTCACCGCTAAAGAGCATGGGCGACCGCTCGGCGACCTCCCGCCCCTCGCGCCGGCGAGGAATGGCCCGCCATCTAACTCGAATCATAAGCTCATAAAGAGTCAAAGTAGGAACGAAATGCGACAAAGAGAAGAAGCGCGACATCCATTAAGCACGAGCTCCCTTAAAGTTTTTACAGATTGCCTCGACTATGAGGACTTAACAAGTTCATTGACAAAAGAGGTCAAGCCTCGAGCTCCTACTCCCCCGCGCAGTGGGTCTTGGTCCATCTAAGGCGTGGGCGGGACGTCCCGCGCAACTTCCTCCCTCCTCGGCAGGGCTCTTCGCCGCTCCGCCACCACCCGGCGGGGGCTCGAACACCCGAGCTCCTTGGCGGCAAGCTTGAAGAGCTCGCCAGACAGACACGGGTGGCACCTCAAGAACCGGGCCTTCGACGGTGTCGGCATCATCAACGCCTGGGCGCCCACCCCGTCTTCACGATGTTGACCTCGAATTTGGGGTAGTGGGTGAAGACGACGCCGATCGCCTTGTGCACCACGCGGCCCGCGCCCTCCGCTCACTTTGCGCGGGATCGCCCGACACCCGCTTGGCCGGGTCCTCCACGTCTTCCACCCCGAGGACATCACAGACGTCCCGACGCGGACACAAGGCCCTCTCGTGGGCGGCACTCGAGCTTCGGCCTCCCTCCACGGCCTTGGCAAAGACGCTCCCCGGAGGCCCCCGAGCTCTTTTCTCGCGTCAACGAGGTCACCGGTGCGCCGCTTCAGTCCCCTCCTTCTCTTGCAGCTGCCGCTGCGGTGCTTCGGGGCCGAGGCTTCGTGAGGCGGCGAGCTCCCGCTTCTTGTCCCTCGGTCTCCCGCCGCCGCCGTGGAGTCTCCGCCGCAGCCTACAAACGAAGACAACAAGTCGGACACAAGCCACAACACATGGGGACGCAAGAAAGGGAACGAGCCACCCGCTTACTCCACATCTCGTCATAGAGTCCCCGCCGTTGCACCACAGCTCGTGGTTTTCGGCCTCTCCCGATCCTCCTCCTCCAAGCACGCAAAGATACACCACAGCTCCGGAAGCTTCGTGGTCATATGCTAAAGCCCCGCCCGACGAGGACAATCAGCCCCGAACGCCGAGTAAACAAGACGTAAAGATAGGATCGGAAGCACTCACTCTTGAGCTCGGCGTCGCGGTGGCGGAGCTGCGCCGGCGAGCTCGCCCTTGTCCTTCCGCAGGACTCCGCGCCTCAGCTCGAGCGCCGAGCGCCAAGCTCCTTGTCGCCGAGCCTCCGCGGCGGGACTCGAGCTCCTCCTCCATCTTCTCGCGCTATGGGCGAGCTAGATCCCTCCGGGGGCGCCGGATGCCCCGCAGCGGCGAGCATGTCCACCTTTTCCCGGGCCTCTCGACAAGCCCGGCTTCCACATCACGGTAACGAACCGACGACGCCCTCCGCCCGACGCCGAGGAACCGGTGCCCGGAGTTGTGTCGCGCCGAGCTCCTCGCGACATCTCCGCGCAAGCCTCCACCTCCCGACGGCCGCGGCCCTCGGCGAGAGCCGCGCACCGGTTGTACCCCGGATGGAGTCCCCGCACGCCCGAAGAGCACAAATACGTGAGCGATTCGGGAAAGCGCGAACAAAGACACCGGGCGTCACGCCGACCTGAACTCGCGCAAGGCGAAGACGCACACCGGTCCGTTTGACGGCGAGGGCGGCCGGCGGGCGTCATCGAGTAAGTTGGGGGAAGGACGACGCCCGCGCCCGACGGAGGGACGCTCACCGCACGACACCTCAGCCCGTTGACCTCGTCGTCCTCGGGCGAAACAAAGACTCGCAGACGCCGACGACATTTAGGGCGGCGACACCTCCACGGCCTCATCCGCTAAGGCCTCGCCCCCGGCCCGCACCGTCCTTGCCTCCACGTTGGCATCCTCGTCGTCGAAATGTCGACGACCTCCTCGGCCCGGGGCGGGCCACGGGCCGCGGACTCCCTTCGCGCTCTTTGGTGGCCGGAGTCTCCTCCGAAAACCACCTCCTCCATCTCCGTCGCGGCCGAGGAGCTCGCGGCAGCCCGGGTACCGTGACGCCCTACCGCCCCGGTGAGGCCGCCGGCCGTGAGTCCCTTCGAGTGAGCTCAACACGGTATTCAGTGGCCCGGCCCACGGGGTCGGCTCGACGAGGAAACCGGGACGGGAGGTCCCGGAGGTCACGAGGCGCCGGGTCGACAAAGCATCCCCTTGAAGGGGGAATGGGGCCAAAGATCTTCGACCGAGCCCGTTGTCTCGCCCGCCATCCTCGACGGGTCGTGGTCGACTCGCCGCTGCCGCCCCTTTCCCGCCGACGAGCTCGTTGTCACCATCGGAGAGCTCGCCCGCCGCTAGAGCTCACCGCCGCCGAGCTCATGGTCAACGGTGCCATCGAGCTCGTCATCTCTAAGCCCGAGCCCGCCCGGCCCGAGCTCGGCACATCCGTCTTCAGCGCTTCCGGGTACGCCGCCGCCCCTAAGCACGGCCCGGTCGGCACTCGTGATCGATCACTACACCAACGATAACATGAAGGGCGGAGAGCTTACCCGACGGCCACCCTCTTCCGTCTCTTCTTCTTCGCGCGCCTCGCCGGCCCGGAGCCCCGGGACGCCCGAGCGACACCCGACCCTACGTCGGGGCTTAGCGCCGGGCAGCCGAGGCGCAAGAATCGGGCGCCATCGCGCCCAAGGCCACCACCGGTTGTGGAGAGCTCGGGGGCCCCGACGAGGTCCGGCCTCGCCGCCGAGAGCGCCCGCCGACGCCGAGGGCCCACCTCGCGGCTCGACGCCGGCCCCGCCTCCCCTCAACGGCCTTTCGCCGCCACCGTTGGATGACCCCGCCTCCTCGTACCGAACGGGGGCTCGCTGAACGCCGGCAGATCCCGCTCGCCTCCGCGGAAGAGGAGGTTGGGAACCGAAGGGGCGCACCACGCCAACCTATAGAGCTCGAGCTCGTAAGAGGGTTCAAAACAAATGAAAAGAACGAGCTAAGACAAGGCGACGAGCACTTACCAACACGGAGGTCTCTCGGATCGTGAGGATCCGGGAGCTCCCGGCGCCCTCGCCCCCGCCCCCCGCCACCTGCTTCATCCAAAACTCCACCTGGTCGACGGTGAGACCAGGGGGGCGTCGCCGTCCCCACGAATGGGGCCTTCTCCTTCTCCATCTCCCATATTCCGAGAGCTCGACGCCGGAGGGGCACCACCACCTTGCGAGCCGTGCCTCGATGACATGGTTCATCGTCCGCCGGTGTCCCGGAGAGCCTTGATCTTGCCCACCCGCCGCCTCCACGCCCCTCCACCGTGTTGTCGTGCGGACCTCGCGCCACACCTGGCTTCCTTTCGAGAAAGTGCGGCCGGTGTACCGCGGCAGAGGGTAGGAGAGGTCGTTCTTGAGGTAGAACCACTCCTCCCTCCATCCGGGTTGGCCGACGGGGGTCGATCCTCCCGGAAGGACTCCGGACCTTCCCACCGCGCAGGCTGCACCCAAGACGCACGCAATCGGGGCCGGGCCGCCCTTCCCCGGCAACGGCGTCGATCTTGGCGAAGACATAGTGCTTGAAGAGCTCCCGGCTAGGAGGGATCCCCAACCACCACTCGCGAGCATCGTGAAGACGGAGAGGAGCAGCACCCGTTCGGCGTGAGGTGCCGGAGCTCGATGCCCCAAGATGCGATGAGCCGTCGGAAGAAGTCGCCCGCTGGCATACCAAGCGCACGCCGGGGGAAGGCGATGAAGGAGACGACGTGCCCGCCGGCGGGTCCGCACCGCGCGGCGACGCCTGGATGATCCACTCCTCCGCCGCCGTCCGCGGTACGGCAGCCCACCGACGGTGCCGCGACGCTCGATATCCCCACCGCCGCCGCCGAACGCGACCACGAGCCCATCTCTCAATCACCGGAATGAGTCGGGCGGCGGCGGGGGAGGTGGAGGATCCGATCTATGAGTGGGCGGCGGTGATTGAACTCTCTCTTTCGTGCATGGAGGAAGGCAAGAGACGGAAGGTAAATCCGCCCCCCAATCTCCTCCTATTTATAGAGCTCAGCGATCGCGGCGGAGGCGACGAGAAGAAACCGCCGGGGACCCACCACGCACCACGCCCCGCCTCGCAACCGACGCCGCGAGATCGACGCACGCGCGACACGGGCGGAAGCCCGAACGGCCGCGGCATTAACCGGGGCAACCCCCCACCACCAACGGTAAAAATCCCAACGGTAAGATCTCAACGGTTATTTTTACACGACGGTAAAAACCCAAGAGCTCGGTGCAACGGTCGATTTCATCGAGCTCCGTAAAAAAACAGAGCTCGCGACGTGAGCTCACCGCCTCGGGGTTCGAAGGCCGGCTCGCCCGAGAGCTTTCGAAGGCCGCCCTCCGGGGACATCACGAGCGAGGAGCGCCACGGGAGCGGCGCCGACGGCCCACGCCCCGAGCCCCGAAAGGGGCGGGGGCTTTGCTGCAGCGGCGTCCGCGCCACCGAGGCCCACGATCGACCCGAGCCATCCCGCCGACGAGGAGGCGTCTCCCCCGGACATCGCCGGGGGCTCGAGAATCACGGAAGTTGAATCCTCGAACTTGAGGTTGATCCACCAGGTGATCAAACGAACGAGCCGACGAGCTCGAGCCTCACCTCGGACTATCCGATTGCAGCCCCCGAGCACTCGATCTCGGCCAACGAGGCAAGATTGAGCTCGAGCTCACCACCCCCCTGCGAGCAATCGCGAGAGGAATGGGTCTACGAGCCCACGAAAACTCTAAAAAGCCTCCACGAGAACCCATTGTTCTCCACGGAGCCTCGGGGGTTACACCCACGGGTGCGCTCGCAGCGCACCCATGACCAAGCATCAATCCCACAACAAGGGCCACCTCCACGGTGAAAGCCATCGCGCGGATAGCATGGGAGAGACCTCATCTCTCCCAAATGCTCGGGGGGCTACTTGTGGGGGATCGATATTCGGGATACCCATGAACGAGCTCTTGTCTCCCAAGACAACCACAAACGAGACATCCCGCCGTGGCTCATGAGGTCCTCGCCGCGCATGAGCTCTCCACGCAAAGGCAGGCCTCCGCCCCCGCTCGGGCTCGCAAATGAGCTCCTCGACGAAGATCCATCGCGCCGCTCCGCCCGAGGTCTCCGGCGACGAGCTCCCTCGTCTCGGCGCGCGGCACCTCATCCCGGGACCTCTTTCCGCCCCGCCGAGCTCCCCGTGACGGGCACCGCAAAGACGATCGTAGAGAGCTCAACCACCCGCCTTCCCGAAGAAGTCCGCGAGTACGGAGAGTCGGTCAACAACTCTCGACAAGCCCAACCACTCCCCACGACGGACGCCGGCCGTGGTCTAAAACCACCATCACGGTAATGCCCGGCTAACGCGTTTCCGATGGCCTAGCTCTAGAGACAATGACACAAGATTTATACTTGGTTGGGGCAAATCAGGGCTCCCTAGTCGATGTGATCACTATCCGAGCTCGATGCTCATACCGGGGCTAGTACAAGCAAGGCGAGAGGGAGAGGGCTCCCAAGTCTCTATGAATGAGGCTAGTGCCAATATCGAGTGTGTGAGTGCGGGTCTTTGGGTGTTGAAATCTTGAACCCCGCCTCAACGGGAGGGCTACCTCCCCCCCCTTTATAGTCGCAAGGGCGAGGCTCGAGAGCTCTCATCGAGGTCGAGGACTTAAAGAAAATGACAATACATGTACTGAGTTTTGGATGCAAGAAAAGAGCTCTCTGGTGAGCTCTCGGCGCTGACGAAAGAGCTTCCTTCGAGCTCCCCGGGTGCTTTGGATGCCGAATTGGTCGCCGCCGACGCGGGGAATCGGGGTTTGGGCGTGGTCGCACGCCCTGTCTCTAATCGCAGCTTGGAAGACGTCTTCGGTATGGGCGTGCCCATACCGTTGATGGGAAGTCGTACCCCGTATGTACCGCACGACAATCGTGGCGGAGCCGTTGGAGCCGACCGGTATGGCGAGGTGGTCGAATGACCTCTCACCGTAGCTATAGCGCTACGTGGCTACCTGGTCCCGTCGTGGAGTGGTTGGGCTTGTCGAGAGTTGTTGACCGACTCCGCACCCGCAGACTTCTTCGGGAAGGCAGATGGTTGAGCTCTCCACAGCCGTCTTTGCGGCGCGTCACGGGGAGCTCGAGCGAGGCGGAAAGAGGTCCCGGATGAGGTCCGGGCGCGCCGAGACGAGGGAGCTCGTCGCCAAGAGACCTCGAGGCGGAGCGGAGCGATGGATCTTCGTCTGAGGAGCTCATTTGCGAGAGCCCGAGCGAGGCGGAGGCCTGCCTTTGCGTGGAGAGCTCATGCGCGGCGAGGACCTCACGAGCCACTAGGGATGTCTCGTTCGTGGTTGCGCCTGAGACAAGAGCTCGTTCATGGGTATCCCAAATATCGATCCCCACGTACGCGGTAGCCACGTAGCGCTACAGCTACAGGGAGAGGTCATTCGACCACCTCGCCATACCCCGTCGGCTCCAACAGCTCCGCCACAGTGTCGTGCAGGTACATACGGGGTACGCCTTCCCATCAACAGTATGGGCACGCCCATACCGAGAAGACGTCTTCCAACTGCGATTAGAGACAGGGCGACGCCTGACCACCGCCCAAACCCCGATTCCCGCGTACGGCGACGACCAATTTCGGCATCCAAAGCACCCGGGAGCTCGAAGGAAGCTCTCGTCCGCGCCGAGAGCTCACCAGAGAGCTCTTTTCTTGCATCCAAAACTCTGTACATGTATTTTCACTTTCTTTAAGTCCTCAACTCGATGAGAGCTCTCGAGCCTCGCCCCTTGCGACTATAAAAGGGGAGGCAGCCCTCCGGTTGAGGCGAGGTTCAAGATTTCAACACCCAGCACCCGCACTCACACACTCGATATTGGCACTAGCCTCAATCATAGAGACTTGGGAGCCCTCTCCCTCTCTCGCCTTGCTTGTACTAGCCCCGGTATGAGCATCTGAGCTCGGATAGTGATCACACTGGACTAGGGAGCCCGATTTGCCCCGAACCAGTATAAATCTTGTGTCATTGTCTCTAGAGCTAGGCCATCGGAGCACGCATTAGCCAGACATTACTGTGACGGTGGTATTAGACCACTACGAAGTGTTATCGAAAAAAAACTAAAAAAAAACTGGTTGTTGAAAAAAAAAGAGAGAGAGAAAGAAAATATATATATATATATAAAAAAAAAAAGCGAAAAAAAGAAATAAGAGGAGAGAGGAGCAAAGGTTAGCCCCATATGACCAAAATAAACAATAAAGGCACCGACTCCACCCGGCATTGCTCCCATGTAAGCAAGAAGGGATCTTTCTCTCCCAAGGCCTTTGTCGCAAGCACCAAGGCCTATGGTCGTGCACGTTCTTCGTGTGTGCCTTAGCCTTGGTGCTTACCTCGAGTGAGTTTGGTCTCGCCTCCCTCTACTTCGGTGTGAGGAAGTCATAAACCAAACCAAGATCATCATGCCACCGATGCAAAGAACTCCGAACTCTATCTTCAAGCTGCCGGTCAAGTACATCCGTGCATGCGAAGGTCCAATAAAAAAAAAAAAGAAAGGGCAAAGGAAAGGAGGAACATCCTCCTTTACACCTTTGTGACCACTAAGGCCCATGGTCCATATACACTACATGTGTGTATCACCTAAGTCTTGTGGCCCGCCCGAGATGGATCATCGCTACCACCGCTGAGTCTCAACGTTCTTTCCTTCATGCGCGGTTGGTACACACACACACTCGTGTATACAAAGGTAATAATTCACCAATTCTTTTTACTCATACTTATCTCTATAAAAAAATCATGTCTTCTCATTTTATGAAATATGGTCTGGGTTTGGATGTGTTTACATGGATACATGTGGTACATCCATAGATCTTTTTTAAATCAAGCATGGTGCTTGGGTTAAAATGGTCGCTCTTTAATCAAAATTTGACATGGTGTTGATTTTTGATTAATGAACCTGTGGTTGACATCATGAGCAAGTAGAATTATTCGTTGATGGAGATAAAGCAAGGCTAGACTTACATTGCATCTTTATCTTAGCCTTGTTTGAATTTGAAAAGTTTGGTGAAGCTTTTTGTCCTCCCTTTTATAATAAAAAAAAAAAAAAAAAAAATCTTGAACACCTAGCTTGCTCGAAATGCTCCTTCCCGCATATGCTTTGAATTTTGGTAATCACGAAGGATGGTAAGTCCACTCGTGAATCTACCATATACTAACCATGAAGGAAAAGTCAAAGAGCACGGGGTGAAACCCCGATCCGATGAGCATTGAGCTAGCTCGGGGAGGACCCTACCAAGGTAATGAGAAACCTACACTCTCATCCTCTGTCCATTACCTTCAAAAAAAAAATGTTTTATAAAATATTTTATTATCAAAATAAACAAAAATATTTACTACACAAAAAAATCTATAAGTAAATATTTTCGAAAAACTAAAATAAAAATCTTTATAAATAAAATAAATTCTTCTATGAGAAAAAACTAAGAAAAAATATTTTTCTAAATAAAACACATTTTCTAAATAAATTTTTAGTATATAAAAAAACTATAATCATTTTGTTCGCCTTGCAATGCCTTTATCTCCATCGGATGAATCTGGGTTTTCATTTCATGCGTCCTTTTTCTATGTTGGCATGTTTTGATTTGAAAGTTTTGGTTATTCGAATGATCATACTTCCATAGGCGTTTTTGAATTAAGCATGGTGCTTAGGTCAAAAAACTCTACCCTAATCAGATTAGACATGGAGTCGAGTTTGATTATTGAATCGAGCCGCTAGTGTAGAATTTGGTCGACCATATGGACTAACCCCTGCAGAATTTATCAACATCATGAGGGTAAGTCCAAGAGATGACAATGGAGATCGAAGTTGTTTGGTGAACCAAAAAATAATAATGATAATGATAAAATAAAAATAAATAAAAAACCTTTGAAACCCCAAGAATGGTTGTCCCCTCTTCCAAGATCATCACAAGACAAGCTTGGGGGAAGTCTCCCGCACGCTCAAAAGACGATGTTAATCAAAGATCCATTTATAGCGTTCACAAGCTAGCAACGTTCATAAACCGAAGGTAAGTCAAAAACTAGCTTGGGGAGGACTCCCACAAAGGTAACTCGTATCTCACATTCCATTCAGTTATTTTCTTATCATATATGAATGATGAGGTATGAGAATAAAAAAAAAAAAAAAAAAAAAAGAGGGAAGAAGAAAGAGAGAGAGGAGACTTATTCCACTCCATATATATGTGTTGTAGAAATGTTTAGTTCTACCCCTGTTGAAATGATGAATAGTTGCTCTGTTTTATGTTTTGCACATTGCCTAGTTTATAATTTGAATTTCTCTAAAGCTTGGGTTTAGTGGCTAAGTCTAAAAACTCATCCCGAAAAAACCTAATTCATGTGGGTTGCATAGGCTCTATCTAGTCTAAGTTGTTGCCAAGTATGATATGGTACAAATAGATTTGCTATGATTTCGTTCCAAAGAGAGACTTGACATCCGGACATCTACTTTGAAGGAAAAGAGAAATGATATGGGCTATGTTAAAAAAAAAATTGATGATGAGATGAAAATGGACACGTGTCCGAGGGCGCAGTAGAGCCCACATCTCTAAAAAAAAAGGAGAAAGAAAGAGAGGAAATAAAAGACAAAAAGTCTAGGGCGAGAAGAGCCCACCTCTCTAAAAAAATAAAGCCCATACTTTCTCGAAAAACAAATATAATCTATATAAATAAATCCCGGATGAGAAAGTTGATCAAAATGATGAATGAAAAGTATTTCTATTATAACCGTTCTATCGGCAACCGCCCAAGACTTTGAGAAAAGCTAAAAAGCCCCGCTACGATGAAAGGTAATAAAGGGTGAGAAAAAGATGTGCCATTTTATTCAAACTCTAGTAGAAAATCTTATTATAACCCTCGCACTTGCGAAAATGTAATCGGCATAGTAGCAACTCCCGATCAACAACCAAGTACTTATCTTTTGCTCGAGGACGCGCAACTGGTAAGCTTGGGGAGTTTGTTGATGGTCACTAACGACACATTTTTACGTCAACATTCTACCAATAAGGGGGTGAAACTATACCTTACTACACACATATACATTTATAACTCACATATTTCCACTTGTAATATTCAAATTATTAATGTGCAGATTTATATAAGAAACAAGTGGAAAAATGTACCAAAAGGCGCCCCCCGAAAGCGCATTCTCGAAGAACATCAAGCCCAAGGGAGAAATGGACCAAACACGCAGAATCGGGCCGAGCAAACACCGCCATACAACTTTTCAGGTCCAAAGATGCCAACCTTTTGCCAAAGCCCGGCCCGAGCGGGGGCCGCCAGGTGCTTGGCGCACCAGTGCGGCCGCACCCGGCCGTGGCGGCTCGGGCCCGCCTTCGGGAGGCGGTTCGTTACCTTCCATAATCGGCGTTGCCGACGTTGGTTGGTCGGTTTGGTAATTTTGGAAGGTGTTCCCAGGTCGGTTTTGGCTACTTCCATATGGGGAGGGACATTTTCCAATGTGCCCCCTCTCCTCTACCTATAAAAGGAGGCCATCTCCCACCATTGTAATATACACCACACAAGAGAGCCTCTCTCCCCTTCTTCTTCTTCTTCTTCTTCTTTTTCTTCTTAGTTTGTACATAGGAGGAGTTTGGCAAGGATTATAATAAAAGGAGAGCAAGACATTTTGGAGCTATTCGGTATGAGCAATTTAGAGTTCTTCATCTTGTTCTTGTTCTCTACTTATCAATATAGTCATGTTCTTGAATTAGCGCAAAGTTCTTGTGATATAATCTTGGTTGATGAACTAGTCTATAGTTCTGATATCATGATCTTGTCTTATAGAACATCGTGCTTAATTTATCATACATACATGTTTAGACCAAGAACTAGATCGATATGATGAGTTCTACCTAGAGTTAGCCTTGGTTGATGTTGGGTTGCGGGATTGATAGTCGTTCCTTCCGGGCGGCGCTCGGTAGAAGGACCCGGGGACGGGTAAGCCTTGTTAACATGCCGGAGTGATAATCACTAGTGTAGACGTGGTGTCTGGGCTAGGGGTTGCCTATCTTTTGTGGCGCACCCCACGGTTGAGGGGGTAGGCGGCTGGGTTGTGACAGCCTTGTCCGTCCCTTGTAATCCCCCCACGTTCGGGTGTGGCGCAGTGCAATTGCCGGTCTCCATCCCAGTTTGGGCGATTGCCGGTGCCCGAAGTAATTCAGCAGAGACCTTGGCTATCTTGACTTAGAATCTCTAACAGTAAAACATGTGTGTATCTGCTATCTTGACATGACTACCTAGGATATGCCTACTCCATGTTAGACTCATTCTTTTATTCTTTCTTTTACCTTTATCCTTGAGATTGGCTTGAGTGTGTGTGTCAAGTTATCCTACTACCTATCTTATTTTACCCCTATTATAAGCATTGGTCTATTATACATTCGTGTTATCTTGACCATGTCCGAACTAGAGACTTTTACACCATGCCTTCCTTTGGGAAAAATATAAATAACAATACCCCTGAATACTTCCGGGTGAAATGCTACAATGATAGATCCGTGCGCTTGCGGATGAATATCTTATTTGGCAAGGTCTATCACCGTTGATGTACCTAGTGTAATCACCGACACGGTGGTTTCACTAAGGAATGTCAACGGCGCATTTTGGGCGCTGTTATTAGAGATGGGTTCTAAACCTGTTTCTAGTGATTGCGCTTAAGAAATGCAACAGCGCACCCACGGACAAACAACCATCATAAAGCAAGGATCCCCTCCGCGAGAGGAGCCGACGAGCGAAAAGCATCTGGGAGAGACCTCTTCTCCCCAAATGCTCGGGGGCTCTTTGTGGGGATCGATATCTAAGGACACCCAAGTAAAAGCACCCTACCCGCTATCAACAAACCAAAGCGACCCCGAACCTCGATTACACGAGACGTAACAAGGCGGGGCGTCTCATTTGCGGCGCACGAGGTCATCACCACGCATGAGCTCTCCCACGAGGACAAGCCTCCGCTGGCGCTCAAGCCCCGCAGATACGAGCTCTCCAGACGAGACTCGTCTTTCCGCTTCGATCGATCTCTTCCGATAACGAGCTCTCCCGTCTTCACCGCGCTCGACCTCTTCCGGAGACCCCTCTCCGCCTCGCTCGAGCTCCCGCACGACGAACTCTACGACGACGTCCGCTAAAGACCTCATCCGCCCGCCTTCCCGGAGAAGCCTGCGGGTACAGGAGTTGGTCAACCACTCCCTGACAAGCTCAACAACTCTCTGACGACCACTGTAGCCACGCCGGGCCACGCGATAAGGAAAGTGCGCCGGACGATCACCCCGCCATGCCCCGTCGACTCCAACAACTCCGCCCGCAGTCTTTGGCGGGTACGCACGGCACATCCCCCCCATCCGTGGGTATGGGCACGCCCCGCCGAGAAGACGTCTTCCAACCACGATTAGAGACGGGGCGACGCCTGACCACCGCTCAAACCCCGATTCCCGCGTACGGCGACGACCAATTTCGACATCCGAAGTACTCAGGAGCTCGGAGGGAGCTCATGCCCGCAGAGTGAGCTCATCCGAGAGCTCTATCCTACTCCTATCACCCCTGTTCATGTATTTACGTTTCTTCAAGGCCTCAACCTGTGATGAGCTCGTGTACCCCGCCCCCTTGCGACTATAAAAGGGTGAGGCCAGCCACCAGGTAGAGGCAGGATCAATTCCCAGCTTCACAACACCCACTCGCACACACATTCGATATTGGCACTAGCCTCAATCACAGAGACTTGGGAGCCCTCTCCCTCTCTCATTTTGCTTGTACTCGCCCCGGTATGAGCATTTGAGCTCGGATAGTGATCACACTGGACTAGGGAGCCCGATTTGCCCCGAACCAGTATAAATCTCGTGTCATTGTCTCTAGAGCTAGGCCATCGAAGCACGCATTAGCCAGTCATTACTGTGACGGTGGTATTAGACCACGACACTATTTGTTCTTGAATTCGTATAGGGAAAATTTCATTTTTTGCTAAGTTGATCTTGAGTTCGGAGCATTCTCCAAAAAGGTGAGTATCTTTGACAGCCGTTCTAGCTCTTGAGCCGATGGAGATGCAAAGATAGCTGCGTCTTCAGCGTATAAAGAACATCTTAACCGTGCTTCCTTGGGCAAAATCACTTTGAGTTTGAGTATGTCTTGTTGTCCAGCTTTCTCCAAGATACGCTGAAGGGGATCAATTGCCAGAATAAATAGCAATGGTGAGAGCGGATCACCCTGTCTCAATCCTCTAGCATGCTTAATATTTTTTTTTGAGTAAAGCATGCTTAATACCTTTTGTAGGTTGCGTTAACAATTACTTTGGATGAGGCTGTTCCAAGCAAGGCTGCCACCCAATCTCGCCATTTTTTGCTTTTGCCTAGTTGTTATAGTAGTTGTATACTCCTTGCTTGTGTTGTAACCGCTAGGCTCTCCTCAAGCCGATCGACAAATTCTGGTTGCCCATGCATGCTAGCATCTTGTCAGTGGGCATGAAGCAGCTGAGTTGGTCGATGTTGTAAAACATTTGCTTTTGTCTTAATGAAACACGGGTTCTACCCATAAAAAAAAAAAAAAAAAAAACCCTCTATACCTCTAAGATCTATGCTGGATTACCTGTAGTTTATGGACAAAATTAAAGTGGTTTAAATATTTATATTTAATCTGAAATATAAACGAAATGAGCCAGTAAATGAACTTAGCATGTCCGTAGCATTAGATTCCCGGATTTCCTAGATCTACAGGCCGGGTGACTAGCTCTAAGCCAGTCTCAATGGAGAGTTTCACCTTCCGGTTTTCAAGATATGAAACTTTGGCATGAAATAGACGTCTCCCTTAATGCACGTTTCATGCACAGTTTCATTGACTCAAGGGTCCCACAACCTCTCTCTCATTGCATGGTTTAATTGTATAGTTGCATGGTGAAACCCTATTTGTGTCTCAATGGGGTTTCACACAGTTTTCAACGCATGTGAAACTGTGCCCAAAGGTTTCACCATGGTGAAACTCTTTCCTTCTCTCTCCTAGGAGTTTCATGCAAAAAGTGAAATTTTACTGGTGTGACGCTGCATTTAATGTGCATGAAACACTCATGAAACCCATTGAGACTAACCTAAGAATTCATGACAAACAACCATGCATCTACGAATAGACCGACAGCAAGCTGATGTGTCACTCACATAGCTGGCATTGGCCGGACGCAGCCAGTGCGCGCGATGGCCAAAAGGATCCATCCAATCCATGGCATATTGCAAGATCCAATCCACGAATTGATCGCATGCATCACTGAATCTGAATAGATAGACAGGCGCAGGCCACACACACACGGTGTCAGTTGCTAGCATGGTGTGGACTGTGGACGAACCGAACCGTGCATATTAATACCCTCGCTGCCGCTGGCGATGCATGACAGCATCAGTAGTCACTGGACCCGCCAATCTGCCGCCATCGATCCATCTACTGCGGCCCTTTCAATTCGTACGTACAGTACAGTAGGCGACTTGTTCGATCGTCATCTCGATCGATCGGCGCCGGCGGCCGGCCGGCCTGGCCGGATCTATCCATGATGGGGGGGTTGGGTTGGGTTGGGTTGGGGGCTATGCATTGCCATCCGTCAGCGTCAGTCCTGTGTGTGCATGCATGCATGCAGCATTTCCGTTGCAGCTGCTGGCCGGCCCTGCTACGGCACGCAGCCTGCAGCACAGCTCGCTGCCGCGCACGAACTTAATGGCCTCTCTCCCACCTTTCATCATCCATTCATTGTCGCTGCTAGCTCGTCTGTTTGCTTGCTAGACGCTAGTGGCCATCTGTTCTGTCCCCAGCTAGTTGCCTTGCCATCCATGATCCATCCTCCTCCCTAAACAGCGGCCGGACCACCAGCTTTCTCTCCTTTTTCCAGCTTGCATTGCAGACGACTTGCAGACCAGTGGTGACCATATATACGGTCAAGGCGTGAAGCACGCATGCAGTTACTGGGACTGGGCGGACAGCCGGACACTAGCTACTGCTAACTTGGACAGGACAGCCCCAGCCTCAGCCTCAAAAGGAAAGGGCCGGCCGAGTGAAATCATGAAACTGCGAGCGGGGACTACCATGCACTACTACCCTACCCCGGCCGGCCGGCGCGCTAGCTAGATCTGACTGCAGTGCAATGCAATGCATTGGATGCAATCCCACATGCAACGCAAGCGCGGCAGCAGCGTCTGCCTCTGTTCTGTTCTCATGTCTCTCAGTCTCTCTTAATTCTGGCCGGTGAGGAGTCGTCGATCGTGTGGGAAGGTGGGGGTGATGGAGGGAGGGCCGGTAACGTCTCTTGCTCATAAGAGAAACGACCTAGCTAGCTACAAATGGGTGGAACAGAAGAACATGCATCGACGACCGACCACCAGCTCGATCTCCAAGTCTCTCCAACATGTCTACCTTGTTTTGGACCAGACTACGTACTGCAACAACCATATCCAGTTATCGATCCATGCCGAGTTGATGCATAGTATGGTCTCCGATCATGCAGGCAGGCAAAGTAAAGTATTTCCGACCGTTTACTGCAGGTGAATCCACGCCCAATCGATGGTTTCCCCTACATTTACAACAGGTGTACATGCATGTGTCCTCCCTTTTGCATTACTGCTGGCTGCTGCTGGCTTGGGGGACCTCTCTGATGAGTTGTCCCAAGGAAACCAATCTATCACGCTGCTCTGATGGCCAATAAGAGTTGTGTCGATCAATTGATGTGTCTTGCTTACTCTAATTAAGAGCTGATCGAACACTAAATACATCCATATCCATCTCGATCGATCTGCATGAAAAGGAGAGAGCGCTTATTAGACAGCATGATTCCATGAATTAATACCGAGCAGGATATATACTATCAGGGGAGAGTACGTGCTACACAGACAGCCTCCTGAAAGCTACGCATCAAGAGCTAGTATATGTAACAAAATATTATGTAGAAAAAAAATCAATTATGACGCACGCATGTGTAAAGCTTTATAAGTGCGATGTCAGAGAGAGAGATGCATATCGCTTCGATCTGGGTATTTTGTTGCAGTGAGCCAGTGAGGCAGTGATGCAGCCTGAATGTAGCCGCAGTGAAAAAGATAACAGATTGCTGCAGAGTACTCTTGGCCTTCTGGCGCTCCTTTGTTTGGAACGGCACGGAAACGCCAAATCACGACGCGCAGTGTTTCCATTAATCCCCTTGTATTGGGCAGAAACGGCATAGAGAGATTCAGACATTGCAATGCAAATATGTGGGGTCCAACCGTCAAACTAGATCAAAAGATCTTTCAACAATGATACATTTTTTGTACCATTCTTATTTGACCTCGTCTTATCAATAAAAAAATTAATAAATGTTATGTCGTGGTCTAAAACGTCACAAGAATTTATTTTGGGGACGGCAGGATGGCGTACTTTTGGCCCTCTGGCGCTTTTTTTTGTTTGGAACGGCAAAGGAAACGCCAAATCACGACGCGCAGTCACTTTCCATTTCAAATGCTTGTATTGGGCAGAACACGGCAAGAGAGGGACATCAAGACATTGCAATGCAAAATGTGGGGCCATTTATTGAGCTAGAGAATCACTCCGCCAACAAATAAGTGTGTTTTTCTTTTACTTTCACCATTCTTATTTGACCTCGTCTTATTCACAAAAAATTTAATAAAATATTAGATTATTTTGGGGTGACTTTTATCATTAGAGATATTTTTATAATTATTTTTTGTTTATTATTTACATAAAATATTTAAAAGAAGACGAATGGTCCAACAAAAATGATAGAGTCAAAGAAATGCACTTATGGCCGAAACGGAGGTGTCATGAAACCGTGGGTGTGCGATGAATCGCAGATATATACATGGAAGAACTACTAGTTTATGTCAAATTTAAGATGATCAATCATCTTTGATTTGTGTGCTGATTCAAGTGATCAGTGGGTGCTAGCTGACTGTATAGAGTATAGACCATTATGTGGCTAGGCCATGAAGCCGCATGCAGTGGCATTATACTCTGATCTGATGCAGGCGCAAATGAATGCCACACCAGATCTGATGCATGCATGGTATACTAGACCATTAGCTATAGGTTGATCCCTATGCGTACCTTGCACTGCAAATAACATATTCATTCTTAATTATTCACATCGGTAAAAAAAAAAAGAAAAAGAAAAAGAAAGAACTAAACAGGCCCTAAATGATAGGGCCCGTGCGCCAGGAACAGAAACTTTGTACTCCTACGGTCCGAGGGAACCGGAGTTTAGGTCCTGTGATTTAGGATATAAGCATAGCATGGGTGCTTTGTTTGGCGTTGTAGTCGCGAGCTGGGATGTTGGTTGGGCCAGGTGGGGCGCCCGGGCTTTTTGGTTTAAATTGGGCTGGTTTTGCGTTGTCCGAATATTTTCCCCCACATGTTACTTTATTTTGTTATGACTTTTATCATTAGAGATATTTTTATAATTATTTTTTGTTTTATTATTTACATAAAATATTTAAAGAAGACGAATGGTCCAACAAGAATGATAGAAGTCAAAAAAAATGCACTTATTTGTGAGAGGGGTCATGAAACGGTGGGTGTGCGATGAATCGCAGATATATACATGGTCAAATTTAAGATGATCAATCACCTTTGATCTGTGTGCTGATTCAAGTGATCAGTGGGTGCTAGCTGACTGTATAGAGTATAGACCAAAAAATGTGGCTAGGCCATGGGCAAGCATGCAGTGGCATTAATTTGTGATGCTGGCGCATATGAATGCCACAAGATCTGATGCATGCATGGTATACTATAGACCATTAGCTATAGGTTGATGTTGCGTACCTTGCACTGCAAATAACATATTCATTCTTTATTATTCACATCGGGAAAATGGAAAAAAGAAAAAGAACTAAACAGGCCCTAAATGATATGATATAATAACAGAAGGTTTTTCCTACCTATGAAAAACTCAACCGATGTGGGGGATTTAATATTTTGCATATTAATAAAGTTTTTTATGACTTAATATTAGGATAGGTATACGATCCAGTTTGTAGTTCACTTTTCCATGAAAACGCCTTCTTTCAATTTTGTGTCTTTTACAGAGAGCTAAGGGTAAAAGTTTAGAGAGTGGTCCTGCAAGTTGGTGCTCAAAAGAAGGCTGGTCCCGAGACTAAACTAGCCTCTCCTAGATTTTGATGTTGAAACATTTGAAAAGGCTGTGTATTTTGGTCCAATATGGAATGAGCGCGTTTATGCAGACGATCGACTCGTCATCGACATCACCAACAGTTTTCATGTCGTCATGGTTCGTACAAAAGATTAAGTTGTCAATAGTGTCTGGCCCTATTTGCAAATAAATTGCTGTATTCAGTTAAATTTTATGTATGAAACATGGAGGCTTAAAAAAACTTTAAACCATTTAGTAAAAAAATGTTAAGTTCAATTTCAAAAAAAATTGTATATAGTTAAAAAAGAAACAGGCTCCCCACCTGAACAAATTTGATAGTGGCAACATATTTTCGAGAATTTATGAAAGAAGCATGCATGCACATCACCATATATAAGTATATACTAGTAAAATCATACATTAACGGTGAGTGCTTTTATTTTAAATTTTGTATTCAGTTGAAACAAAGCGCTAAAAATTTTTCTTTCTCGGTGCTAAAAAGTAATACTCTCTCCATTCTAAAGTGTGTATTTCCATTGGTAAAAGTAATACTCTCTCCGTTCCAAATTGTAAGACTTTATTTTCTCTGTCCTAGACATAGTGAATTTAAAAAAAAATGGAATAAAAAAAACTTAAAATTAATAAAAGAAAGTTCAATTTCAAATTTAAAATTTAATGGAAGTTTTTTTAAAAAGGTTACCCCACCTGAACAAATTTGATAGTGGCAACATATTTTGGAGAATTTATGAAGAAGCATGCATGCACATACACATACACATATATAAGTATATACTAGGAAAATCATACATTAACGGTTAGTGCTTTTCTTTAGTTTTGCCACACGTAAAAGCGCTAAAAAAATATTCTCTCTCGGTGCTAAAAAGTAATACTCTCTCCGTCCCAAATTATCAGACATTATTTTGTCTCTTCTAGACATAATGAATCTAAATGCATAACCAAAACGAATTTAATAAGAGAAAAAAAATACAATTTATATATATGTAGGAGATATGGTGCAGGATATTTTTATGCCATGTGCAGCCTGCAAGAAATCCTTACGTACGTACTGCCTAATCCCTATATATACATAGGTACTGTACTTATATGGATCTGATGAACCGGTGCCCCTACTTATTTGCATGGCTTTTATGCCTTGGAGCTTAGCTTATTATCTGCTGAGCTGCAGGGTCCAGGTCAGCACTATACACGGCGACGGAGAGTGAAGGGAGTCCATGGTGTGGTGGTGGTAAAAGGACGGGGATTGGACAGCGACGCTGATCATTTATGCCGCCGTGTAAATACCCACCACAAGGAGCTAGCTTCGCAGGTCGGCTTCCACATCTCTCTCATTCGTCTCCCCCCACTGCTAGCTCCTGCAGCTCTCAAGTTAGCTGCTGGTAGCGCTAGCTAGGGTTTACACCGGCCGATCAGGGTCCGGTTGCTGGCGTCCGGCGGAAGCGGAGCAACCGAGTTCGGCCGGCGGCGAGATCTGCTTGCTCGGTGGTCGCCGCCGGCAGTCGGCCGCCCGGCACAGAGAAAGTAAATTGATTTCGTCCAGGGGGTTCGTTGCTGCCCATTTCAAGAGATCTTGTAAGTCCTCCTTACCAGTCGGTTTAATTATTTGGTTGGTTGCTTGATGATTTGTTAATTTTTTGACGGTTTCTCCTGGGGATTTGAAGATTATTGCAAAAAAGTTTAGGCCTTTTCTTTTGGTTTCTTAATTTCTGAAACCTTTTGATGGTCGTTTATTATATTAATCAGAAAATATCCCAGATCTAACCCGGATAATTTGTTCGCTCATCTTTAATTTATTGCTATACACACAAATTATTAGTTTTCGAAGTCCTTTGCTTGATTTTTTTCTTTCTTTTCTCACAGAAAAAATTCTTTAAACAAGTTGCAGATGATCATCGTTATTTCCCTCTCTACTCTTTTCTCTTTGTTTGTGCATATATGGAGCAACCTACGACGGTTTGGTCTGGATCTGAATTGACCTTATGATTTCGATCCCAAAAGGGCCACTGATGAACGCTTTTTTTTGCTAACCAAGCTGAAAAAAATCTCCAAATAATAATACTATGAATCTATGATCATGCATGTCCGAAAATGTTTTCCATGTTAATTCAAAGAAATTATTCTGTATAATTACTTCAGTTAATAAGTATTATCTTTCTAAACTTCTGGTCCTCAATCTTACCATCTTCTCATCATTTCAAAGAGCTGAAGAAAGAAACCAATCCATGTACGATGTATTCATAGTTGTGCCTGCAAAAGCCATCAGATATGTGCATGAGGCCGCTCAATCATGGAATCATCCCTTGCACAGCTAGCGGCATGCATATAGTGCCGCTGCCACTGCGGCGCATGCACCGGCCGATCGATCCACAGCTCGCTGGCGCTCACCTGCACTGTTTCATACCGCTATCTTGCTGTTCCATGGAGCGAATAAAGCTGCAGCGCTTTCCCCATTCCCCAATGGAACAGTAATGCACAGTGCATGCTCAATCATGGCACGCCATTTCATGCCAATCTGTTATTCTTACATTCATTATTGCATACTGCCATAGATGCTACAATTAGCATGCTGTTAATTTGAGAGCTAGGCTGCGCTGCTGACCAGTTGCAGTGGATATATGATACACACTGATCGATACCGTTGCAGCTAGCAGACATCGCGAGATGACGGGCGCCGCCGTTGGGAGGCTAACGAGACGATGATAAGGGGCGGCAACAACCAGGAGGCGGCGGACGTCGAGGAGCTGCTAGCCCAGCAGCAGAACAAGCAGCAGCAGCACGCCGCCGTGGCGACGTCGCGGCAATGGTCGGCGCAGACGGAGTCGCGCATCGTGCGCGTCTCCCGCGTCTTCGGCGGCAAGGACCGCCACAGCAAGGTGAAGACCGTTAAGGGGCTGCGCGACCGGCGGGTGCGCCTCTCCGTGCCCACGGCGATCCAGCTCTACGACCTGCAGGACCGCCTCGGCCTCAACCAGCCTAGCAAGGTCGTCGACTGGCTGCTCAACGCCGCGCGCCACGAGATCGACAAGCTGCCGCCGCTGCACTTCCCGCCGCAGGACCTCATGGTCGGCCACCTGGCGCCCCACATGCCGCTGGTGCACGAGGAGAAGTTCGGCCACATCGCCGCGGCCGCGGCGCTCGCGAGCGACGGCGGCGGCGCCAAGGTCGGCCAGCAGGGCGACGGCGGCGTCGATGGGACCGGAGCCCACCACTTGGTGGGCAGGTTCCCCGGTGGCGTCGGCTACCACCGGTTCATGGAGCTGAACAGCGCGTTGGGCATGGTCAGTAGCGCAGTGACTCCGTATGGCAACTACACCGGAGAGGCATGGAATAACAGCGGCGCCGGCGGCTCGCCGCAGGTCGTGGCAGCCGCTCACCACTCGCCGTTCCCGTCGTTGCTCTCCTTGGCTCCACGTCCGCATCAGATGGCGTTCTACTCGGAAGCTGATCAGCAGTTTCAGGTGGAGAACCTTGGCTCGCAAAGCCTGTCCTTGAGCTCGGCGAGGGCTTACCATGATCAGGCTAGCTAGCAGACAACATACTGGAAGTCTTCGATCGATCGAGATTAAGGTAGGAACAATATAATGCTCACTGATCTCAAAATTCCCCAAGAGTACAATATATGTAGCCGTACAAGAAGTGTGACAGGGTTTCCAAGTGCCTTAAGGAGAGGCAGTTAATTAAGCTTGTGATGATTTCATAATTAGTACGGAGCTAGACCTGAAACACAGAATAAAATCAGCAGGGCTTGCAGCGTGTGTGTGCGATACGGATTTGTTACTTCTTTCAATACACAAAGGAGTAATATTATTATTGTGTGCTGGCTTGTAGAATAACAGTATGATTTTTTAATATTATGGCTTTTATTAGTTATTACCTCCATTTGAAATTCTAAGACATTTTAGGTTAATTTTCTAGATACATATCTTTTTTCATGCACTTAGATATGCACTATGCATAGATGCATAGTTAAATCAATGTACCTAGACAAATCAAAACGTCTTAAAATTTAGAACAGGAGTATAATATTTGGTTTTGGCTATCATGTTGAGTTTATAGTGCAGGATTAGTGCATGTTTATATAAGGATCTTGGGGAAAATTAAGAAGGAGCCCCACCCAAACTAAACACCCTCTTGAAATCTTAGTACTCCCTCCATTTCAAATTTTTAGCCGTTCTGGCTTTTTTTGGTACATATATAGTATGGGATGGGGCCCTATAAGTATTGCGATTTCCAAAAAAAAAAAAAAAAAAAAAAAAAAAAAAGTACTCCCTACATGAGTTTTGCTATATCCACTTATAGATTAGTCAGCCATCCAACTTGTCTCAAATTAGATCGATCTAGCATATATGCTAATGCAAAATCAAGTATTATGAGAAGTTTCTAGCACCCTAAATTTTATATTACATTGTATTTACTAAAAATACACTTTCTTAGGTGACTAAAAGGTAAAAATACACTTAAAAAGTGTTTGTAATTCATGTGTGTGATTTTCATTTATACCAAATGAATATAGGTGTAAATGGAACTACAAGTTGGGGGGGTCTGCACTTAAGATTTCTTTATATATACTCACAAAAAAAAAATTATATGTTTTAACCATCTATAACACTTAGGTATGACTTATCTATTCACAATTTAAATCTAGAAATAGAGCTTTCCCACAGGATTCAACTGTAACAAATTGGAATCTAAAAGCTTAAGATATTTATTCTGTCATGTACTATATATATATATCCCATGCATATATACTCCAATTAGCAATTGCAAAATTTTAGTTGCAAATTCGAAGTCAATTGAGTATAATATTATTTTAAGGGGTCTCGCAAAGTGAAGCAGATATAGAGTCATATGACATTATATAAATCTACATATGTCAAGAGTGTTGATATTATATTAGTCTATGCGAGATAATGTATCTAATTTAATTATCCTTAATACTAGCTTGCATTATTTCGTAGTTGTTTTTTTTTTTTTTATATATGTGTGGTCAAAGTTCGTGGAATGAAAGACTTTTAGTATTTTATATATTCACACATAAATAATTGAAATAGTTTTAGTATTTTATATCTTCACACATCAAACTGAAGTAGTTTTTTTTGCCGAGTGTCGAATCTTTGTCGAGTGTTCTAGGTTGGTCACTTTCGGCAAAACTTGAGATTCCGGTAGTGACTCCAGCCATATCTTTTGATTCCCCAGAGGCAAATGTGTCAAATGCATGCATATATATATATATATATATATATCGGGAACAATATAAAACATATATTAGTCCACATAATATACATATCTGCCTTATATAAAAATAGTAACAATTAAAACATATATTGTTCAATCTAATTATTTGCGTTAATATCGTAACGATTTTTATAAGTCATTGTTTGCTCTTTGAAATACTGATAATGCGAGATTAATGGTCTTTATTTGCATGCTAGAATGATCATCACACGCTAGAGGGACGACAGAGACCGGCCATTGTTGTCAGAAATATATAGGATGATATATATCGAGTCTATTATTGGATTACGCATTTAACAAAATAATGACTTTGTATATATATACTCCCTCCATGACGTTTAGGACAACAACACGGTCTCCAAAAAACAACTTTTACTTGTCTTTTTCTATAAAAATATTTATTGAAAAGTTATATATGTATACTTTTATGAAAGTAATTTTCAAGACAAATCTATTGATATGATTTTCACATTTGAAACTCAACGACTTAAAAGTTATTCATGATTTATATTCCCAATATTTAACCCAAACCTTATCCAAAACGTCTTTCTTTTTCCAATATGGAGGGAGTATATAGTAGAACTTAATAAGTGGTATATTTATGTAGGATAAAGAAAATATACGTGCAGCTGCACGGCTATTCAGAACGTAGAAAGACGTTGCAAGAATTGCAGAAAAAGCTATCATGAGATCAAATAATGTTTCAGCGGGATTTAGGAGAAAGGAGTACGTATATCAGTTTTTCTCGAAAACACAAAAGATTTGCGCTTTTTGGTATTTAAGAATTAGAGTTTGCAACAAATGTGTTCAGGGAGGATAAAGTTTTACAATGGATTTTGCCTCCCCAAAAGCAAATACGTGCCGATTACTCGCGAATAAGATATCTAAGTTTGCAAGCCCGGGCTTCATGGTATGCTTAATGGTGTCAAGTACTTTACTTACATATTAGTAGTAAATCGAAACCGTAGGCACGTCTATGCCTATTGAATTACCACAACGTACAGTACATGCATCAGTAGTAAATCGAAAACGTTTACAGAATGGTAAATTAAGCGGCGAGAGGCGCCGCATGGCAAATTTAATAATGATATTCAGAACTCTGAAGTCTGAAAGAGGTCCGCAGATACTCACACAATCTGTGTCTCCCTCGATCATATATAGGATTGGAGTATATAGGAAGGAGTGGCATGAGCCATCGTCACCCCCACACCAGCACTACTGGCACCGCCAAGTAAAACGAAGAGAAGACGACATGATGTGACTTCATTTGTTGGCGCAGACCCACCAACTAATGCACGATTAGCTGCGCCTACCTAGCTAGCAGCTAGGTTAGCTACTCCTAGTCCCCTATATTAGCTAGCTAATAGCTCGACAACATGCATTCATGCACGGCATTTTGCAAAATGCATGGTACATACTCCCTCCGTCCCAAAATAAAGCGTAGTTCCCGCTTTCAGAAAAAAACTAACAGCAGTTATATATTAAAATAAGATTAATATTTATATTACATAATTAGTATCATTGGAAAGATCTTTTTAATCTAGTTTTTTTAACAAATTTATTTAAAAATTTAAATCTTGTGCGTATTTTTTCTATAAATCGAGTCAAACTTGTGGCACGAACACCGAAGACTGCGTTTAATTTGGAACGGAGGGTGTATATATATACATACGGAGCACTCTACTCCGGCTCCTACTCCCACACATGAGATAGGAGATCTTTGAGTGAGTGCGTACTCCTATGTGATTTGAGCATGTCCGTACGGTTTAATCACTGGAACCTAAGAACAGTTAATACTCCCCTAGGGCGCGCGCTGAAGCCAAATAACATGATAAACTGCAGAAATCGATCAGTGGTGTGCTCAGATCAGGTACTGCGCGTGTGCCGTCCTGTCTGTTCTGACCAAGAGGAAAGAAGAAAAAAGCCTAATGAGAGTCGCTGTCTCTCGTCTTTTTCCAGCACCCTTTGCTAAAGCTGGACCTAAATCTCAAAGATAGCAGCCTTTCTTTTTCTGCACAGGCACAAATCGACCGATCTGGCATATCTATTGTCGATCTCGCTCGCTCTATACCCGTGCTGTCTCAGCACAGCTCATGCATGCATGATTCATTCACTGCTAGTGCTACCAGCAGGGCTGTGTGCAGCATGCAGGAAAAGATCGATACTATTGCTACTTCCTATAGAAGGGGTAGATGCTTACAAGGTGGAGATCGATGGAGGAAAACATTTTCTGCAAATTAAAGAGAGGCCGGCCGGCAAAGAAACCTTGTTCAGTTCCAAACATATTTTGCCCCTGTCTCCATGGACAAGACAGTCAGCAGGCATACAGCACATCTGATCTGCAAAGAAGAAAGCATATCAAAGCCGGCCGGCCGCATATATGGAGAGCCACATGGAGGAGGACAGAGCATTTGGACCATTGCATTGCATTGAAATTAACCAAGGCCACGGGTACAGCAGCCAACAGGAGATCCGAGGCCCGATGCATGGTAGAAGACGTGGGGTCGATCGATGAGTAGGAAAAGACCAGCTCGATCGGGCGGCGGTGGGCCGGCCGGCCGGCCGGCAGTAAAAAGGACCCATTGCCTTTGCCCAGTAAAAATGCGACCCATTGATCATATAGCCCATATCTTTGTAGCTGGCTAGGGTTTGCATGCATGCAACGGATCCATCGATCATATGTACCCGCCCATATCTTTCGCTCGCTATGGACCAATATACTCCTATACCCTTATTCACATGAATGAATATGGTCCCCTTGCTTGACGCCCTTATTCACATGAATGAATATGGTCCCCTTGCAGGCTGCAGGCCGGGGAGAGAGAGAGAAGAAGATGCTATCCCATACTAGCTCCTATACAGGCCCCCCAATCAAGCTATACATATGATCCGTGCAATCACCATCATTCCATCTCTTTACTTTTTTGCTTAACTTGATAAGGCCGTGTTTCCGTTCAAAATAAAGGGCGTTTGGGGAGCGGACGCGTGGAGACCAAGGAGGCACCAAAACACTGCCTACCCCTATTTCTCTCTCGGTTTTCGTTTAGAATCAAAAAGTACTACTTCTCTCACACTTCAACGAAGGAGAACCACGTCCGGGGAAGGCGGGGGCCGCGGCCTCCACGCCGGGTGAGCGGAAGGGCTTTGTTTACGCCCCGTAAACATTACGCGTCCCTCCTTGATCCATCGAGGCGACCTCACCCCGCCCGCATTCCTCAAAAGAGCGGCGCCGTGGGCGAGGGCGGGCTGCATCTCCGCCTATCCGCCATGGACATCAAAAACTATGTGAAGGAGTAATTAGTTTTTATTTAACTACATTTAGTGCGGGCGGGGGAGCAGCGCCCGGTGGAAGATTTGGAGGAGACGGGGAGATTTGAGGCGTCCCGATGGAGACGGAGATGCTGGAATGAAAGGATAATGCTGAGTTTTTTTCTTTTATTTTACAAACAGCATTTTCTTTTTTTTTTATTCAACGTAGTGGGCGACACTAATGGATGGACAGTACTTGCCTTAACTTGATAACGTTTATTTTGAAACTTTTGGCCAAGCCTAGAACGTCCATTATATTGGAGACTAGTAGCTGCTAGCAAGTAGCAACAAGTTGTCATTAGGGCAGCGACCTCTTGCTTGCCCGTGCTGCAAAAAGCTGCATGCATGGGATCGCTAGGTATGCTTTGATCAGCAGAGCCTATAGCATGCAGCAGCTAGTAGCTAGCTGGCTCGATAATTGCATTGCATGCTACTCCTACTACAGTCCTACTAGACGATGCATGGTTAGTATAAGAGATGATGAGGGGATTGTAGTATCTAGGTTAGGTTGTTTATATGCTGGTACAGTCGATATATACTTATATCGATCGATGAAACAGTGTGTCGTTTAGTCGCGGCTGCGCTAGTAGGTAAGAGTCAGTGCTTGCTTGACAAGGAGCAAATTGGCCACATGCTATCTGCTTTCACACACTGGATTACTTTTGAGCAGGGATCAGTGTAGGGAAGTGGCCTACCCTGCAGGTGCATAGTTAGGTTACGCTAGGTTGAACTGTGCTAGCTGTTTCGGCATGGAATATATAGGTTGTTTAGTTCTTTGAAATATTTTGGATTCGTCTCGTAAATTCATTTTAAACTGTGTAATTAGTTATTTTGTTTATCTACATTTAATGTTTCCATACATGTATCAAGAGATTTGATGTAGCGTAGACTGTAACAGTTTTTTTTTTTTTTTTTACCTAAACACGACCTTTATTAGTTTTGCATCGCTGGATATCATTCGTTCTTCATTTAATTTGTTGTGTCCTACTGTACTATACACTACTGTACATGACAACTTCTAGGCGGCTGTCTGAACGCTAGCTAGCTTGGGCCAGTCTTATAACGACGACTGTACGCAGTCCTACAGTACTGGCTTTTATCTCGGCCTTGGGATGGGTTATTCTGCACGCACATTCGCCAGCGCGCAGGGGAATCGAAGCGGCACGCATGCATGCGGTGCGGTGTGTGCCGTGGTTGTGCTCTTGTCTATGTACACGAGCTGAGGCGCGCCCTCGAATCCTATTCACGACAGATCCTCAAGATACTGTCTACCCGCCCTCCAGTCCTCGACACGTGTATCTGTGGGTGCAATTTTACACCCGCGGGTCACTCTCGGGTGTTGGTCACCCATAGCCATAGATCCGAGTGTGTTAATGTCACAAGTAATGTATGGTGTCATGATTGAATTAATTAATAATTAAATAAATTTCCTCACTCCATCTCAAAAAAACCAATTCCTATAATCCATACCGGTCAAACTTAACAATATCTATGATATAAAATAAGCACACATTATGAAGATATATTTTATGGTACTGTATATCTAATGATAGATACCATAATTCTTGATAGTTTTCCTAAAAATGTGGTCAAAGTTTCAAAAGTTTGACTTAAGACAAGTCCAGGAATCTACTCAAGAC
This sequence comes from Hyparrhenia diplandra, assembly GCA_015847255.1. Lineage (NCBI taxonomy): Eukaryota > Viridiplantae > Streptophyta > Magnoliopsida > Poales > Poaceae > Hyparrhenia > Hyparrhenia diplandra. The sequence goes on from JADLZK010001653.1 coordinate 117,570, forward strand.
AACAAACAAAATTTGTCATTACCATCGCATATTTAGTCATCTATACCACATACTCCTCCAGAACGTTTAGGATAGCGGGTCAAAAAAGAAGTTATTATGAAAAAATTTAGGATAGCGGTCCCAAAACACAACTTTGATCTCTTGTTATTATAAAAATATTTATGAAAATGTGATATATGTATACTTTTTGTGAAAGTATTTTTTAAAACAAATCTATTTATAAAACACAACTTAACCTATTTGTTATTTTATGAAAATATTTATGGAAATTTGATATATGTACTCCCTCAGATCAAGAGAGTTTGGTAAAAGAAGTCGTTTAGTTGGGGTAGGCTAGAGATGAAACCCATATGAAACGGTCTCCAAAACACAACTTTGATCTCTTGTTATTATAAAAATATTTATGAAAATGTGATATATGTATACTTTTGTGAAAGTATTTTTTAAAACAAATCTATTCATATAATTTTTCACATTTACAAACTCAACAACTTAAAAGTTATTAATGATTTATATTCTCAATGTTTGACCCAAACCTTATCTAAAACCCGACTTCTTTTACCAAACCAGGAGGAAGTATACCTTTATAAAAGTATATTTTTTAAGATAAATCTATTTATATAATTTTCATATTTATAAACTCAACAACTTAAAAGTTATTGATGATTTATATTCCTAAGGTTTGACTCAAACCTTGTCCAAAAAATCGCCTCATGGTCGACCTCGGGCATGAACCCAAACTTTACGTACCAATACAGATCAAGAGAGTTAGGTGACATGTAATTATAGAAAAAAATTTAAATGAAATATTAATATTGTTTATGGTATATAGTTACTATCATTGATAGAATCTTTCGAATATATTTTCACAATACTTCGTATAAACTTATTTATAGAGATACAAATGTTGATGATATTTTTATAAATCTAGTCAAATTTTTATTTTGACTGTGGGTCCCATAGCGACTCTTTTTACGGGAGAGAGCACAGTACAAATGTTTCACCATATTTTTTTATAAAGCAATTAAACTTTAAAAAGGTTTATCTCGTTGAAAAAGCGTGATGTAAAGATTGAGGGACAATAGCTTCCCTTGGACTTGGGACTGTCCTAGTGGTCACCCTAGTGGCCTAGTTACAGGTTCCAAGGCAGGCTAGCTCGAGAGCCCAGAAGTTCAGCTGGCTTACGCTGATGCGTCGTCATCTCGTCAGATGATTGTGACGAGACGGCTCGTGCTGAGCATACGAATCTCGTGAGCACATGATTCAAGAAGGCGATGGGCCAATTGGCAGAACCCTTGGCCATGCAGTATGTTTGGAACTTTGGATCCCCCAGCCGGTGATGGCCGCAGGGACCTGGGAGCAATGAAATTCAGGCCCTCAACTATCTGAATGAAAACAGTGAAGCCCCATTGTCTTTGACAGGATACAAAAAAAAGACCGATTTGACGTCTTCTGCGCAAGGCTAGAAAAGCAAGCGAACCTGAATGAAAACAGTGAACCCCATTTGTCTTTGACTAGATACTACATTCTAAAAATTTCAGCTGCCAAAGTTGACAATATCCGCCACAAGCCCACAACATTATCCAGAACAGAAAGTAGAAGGCATCCCCTCAACTCTAAGCAAATTATCTGGTAACAAATGCAAATTTCAACCCGATGGTTGCCTTTGCAGTTGTACTTTCTTTCCATCCACATATAATATGACGATAGAAGATCAGATCCAGCCTTTCCTAATTCGAGCCCACACAAGAGCAGCAACCAGGGCACCTCCTAAATGAGCTGAACCTGATACATCACCATGCCTCTAGAAAAAGGAGGGAAAAAATCGGTTAGCTCCACCTTTGAGCAGGATGACAAACTTATAATTCATGGGTGTTAGACCAACTACTGTACATGAACAGTATGGCACTATTGTACATGAACAGTATGGCCTGCCCGACAGATTATGTAGTTGACAACAAATATACCAGACAGATAAGTTGAGTGCATAGCAGATCAAGTGGCAATCAAAGTATATAGACTAAAAAAAAAGGTGTACAAATTCATTTCAATATCCAGTTGAGCTGATAGGTGCAGAGGATGTAAGATCAAACAAGAAACATTACAGTCAGGAAATAAAAATATCATAATACCATATACGAAGAACGTCTTTCTAATAGGTGAGATTCATTGGAAACAATAAAACATGACAATGTTGTCTGGTAGAGAAACCACAGAACCCCCAAATATTCCCATGCCTAATGTGTTGTATGGTCACCAGTCACCACACATAACATGCAGCTTAGACACATCTCATGCCAAGATTTATCAATAACAGGATGCTCTTCCAGATCCAGATCATGTTGATACTTGATAGGGAAAATGTTGCAAATAGTTTTTTTTTTTTTCAAATATAACGTACATGCGACTTTTCACTAGCCTTCAGGTGCTGCGCATGTATTATTCTAAAAATACTGGGCCAATTGTAATGTGTAGATACAATTAACATATAAATAGTACTACTACTGAAAAACTCTGAATTTAATTTTCATTGGGAGTATCGTACCCGCCCCCTCTCACCCCCCCACGCACCCACCAAGGCCCCGTGTGGGATACTGAGTCACTGCCCCCATCCTGATGGAGATTAACCCACAATCACAAGAAATCTGGGTCAACTGGCTCAGGGATGTCTAAATACTTTGGCCGAAGGGGGTAGCTAGGAACCTGGGAACAAGGGACCCCAATCAACCTTGGTGGATAATCGAGTTGATGTGAACCATGATATGCCACATGCAAGTAGTTGTAGAATTGCAATACAAAGTAATAAAAAAGCAACAACAAAAGAGACAATAAATTGGCCACATATGCTAGACTATCCAGCCCACAACCCGCTACCCAGCCACATATGGGAATCACAGTCACACGCGCAGGGGCGCAGCTAACTTTTTCATCCCGCCTTGCTCCTCCCTTTCTCTCTGCTCAAAGAGACCCCTCGCGGCGAAGCCGCCAGCCACAAATCAACCACTGGTAGCCAACATCTCGACATTAGTTAAAATGATTGCCCATGTTATCTTCTTCTCTTTTTTGTCACCAATTTCGTCTGAGAAGACTTAACTAATTTTGTGTTGGCTGTTGCTGCTCCTAAAGAAATGCAGTCAGTCCTGTCAACTGCTGTTGGTAGTCCTCTTCAACAATCTCTGTCATAGTATCATTACGTCCCAGCAACAGCAACCCAGATCATCACAGACCCACCCCGCCCCCCACCACCACCACCACCTCTATCCTCAACCCAGCCCTTTCAACACTTGGAGTGCTCATGCTGCAGTGGAGTGGTGGCCCAGCACAAGGGATGTTGACCCTGCTTGACCCCAACCCTCACTAGGACGATGTCCCTGGGTTGCAGAATGTGCCATCAACACCAACCCCTGTGACTATGGATTAACCAACAGGTCTCAGTGATCTCGAGTTAAATTGACACACCTGACCTTGCAAAACTGTTGAGCAACATACATAAATACAAGATACAATGAAGCACCCAAAACACTCACATGCTATATTAACAAAAACAAATGAAAAAAGGTTGCATTTGTAAAAACTTCATGCTCATGCGGCCAATTAAAAAAGGAAAAAGAGTGACACCAAACTATTCACTTACTATGTAAGAAATCAAAAATAAAAAGAATATAGAGCAATAACACATACCTTCAACCTAAGTAAATCAGCAGCAATCAAACCTGCACCCTGAAATGAGAAGAAACAAAAAAAAAATTATGATGAGTAACTAAATGAACAATGGACTGTTTCAAGGGAGAAAAAAAAAAAAAAAAAGAGAGAAAAATTCTCACCATAAGTGCAGCTGGAACAGGAAAGAGGAAATAAAGATACACTACTCCCTTGGGATACAGAAAAATTTGAAGGAGGACAGTAGCATTAACTGCAGCACTTGCACCCTGAGTCACATGAACACAACAGAAGGAATCAGATTTAGGATGAAGTAACGTATGTGCAATGCCATCAATAATGCTCATACAGTCATCAAACATTACAGTGGATTAAATTGCCATATCACCTTACATGGGCCTATGTCTACTTTATTCCTAGATACATGATGATTGAATGAATAGTTTTATATTGGGCCAAAACTGTCATCCATGCACAAGTACAAGGTAATGTAACTTCTTTTAGTATAAACTAAAGTAAGAGTCTAAGACCAGGAAATGATTCACATACAACCCATTTAAACAAAAAACAACCAGGTAAATCTGATTATCTAGACCCTTTGAAACAAAAATAATCAATTGCCCAAGTGAGAACTATTTGATGTGTGCTGTAAAAGAATTGACTGAATTGTACAATTGGCAAATGGGTTGTACATATAGCGGCAATCTTAAAACTATGATGTTGGAACAGGAAACCACATACAAGTCCAGCAACTCTTGAAGTATCCCGTGTATAATCCTGCAGGAGCATCATAACTATATCAGAAGATTAACACAAGATACAACAAAAAAGAAATTCCATGCATACGCTGAGCATCATCATCATCACTATATCTTAGGTGAAGGTGAGGGTCAAATGCAATAAGTCATCAATACTTTTTCCAGTTTCAAATAGCAAGCAGGAAACTGACTGGTTTAGAGTTTTCAAAGGCTGAGGACCTGAACTTATCACTTATTACAGTATTGACTGTAAATGGACAGCCACACCAGGATGTGGAATCCTGATGTATAAAATTTAATACACCATGCATTCTTACCTGTTTCGATGAGCTAGAAAAGCCTTCTCCAGCAAGAAGAATACCGATCCTGTAAGTGCTCCACCAACATACAACTTCAATAGAAAGGCAGGACCAAACATATTTGCAATCTGAGGCAGAAAGAAAATTATAGGGAAAAGGCAACATTAGAGCATAAGGTGATAGATCATTACTAATTTACTACATAGAACATGGTAAGAAATGGAGTGGTGGACAATGCCATGCAATTGGAGAAAAAGAATAAGAATTCATAGTTCACTGCACATTCAAAAACCACACCTATTTCTAATGAGATGCCTGATATGATGGGAGAATTGCATATTTTCCACTACTATTGACCCTCAATTGTAAATTTGCCACTAAAAAAGTCCAAACTGTGTGTGTCTCCGATATTTTGTTTGCAACCAATTTCTACATCATTTAGTGTGCTCAACACTTATGTGAAAAAAAAATAAAAATAATATATTTAAAAAATCATAATGAAAGGAAAGGACCAATTGAACAAACTACCCCTCAGCCATATCACTGTCCTCAGGCAAAGGAAACAAAACATGCAAAGCCCTCCCTCTCTCTTCAAGCCTGGGCAAGGAAGCTTTAGTTGGCCCCGTACGGAACAAGGGCTGCGACCCATGCAATTTGCGCCAGCAGCCAGACCAATATCCCCAACTGCAGCCACTCTGCTTGGTCGTCCTGCCCCTGCAGGAACTCATCCTGAACAGCCGCTGCCATACCCTGCTAGACCTTCCTCACGGCCACATCGTTGTGAGACGTCGCCACTTTTCCGGCCTCCCACATGGCCGGCAGCTACGGTGATGGGCTGACAGGGAAGAAAGAGAAAAGGAGAAGAGCAATTGTGTCTGGTAAATGGCATGTTTGTGTTCCACTATTTCAATGGCAAGTTAGAATTAGATTGATAAGATGCAATTATAATGTCAAACAAGCATTTAGACATCTTTAAGCAGCAACTCACCATATGAAAACAAACCGATGGCAAATTTGCAGTTGGCCTTAATACGATATATTTGGTTTTACTACACATTCCATCTGATATGGATGTTGAGTCATGACTGTGATTCTCAATAGTGCATTGAGCCCTAATTGAAACACATAAGCCTAGATTGGGTGGCTTGCACATATATTCCCTTCAGATATTGAAGCTAAGTTGTTTGTGTAACCAGATGATAAACATTAAACTTAATGGAAAATTCTCAATTCAAACCAGTCAAATTCTCAATTCAAACCAGTCAAACACTTATTTTGGTTAATGAGTAGCTCAGTTCTTAAGTATACTCATGGCTCATAAGTAGCTCAATCCTATTTTTGAATTCATGGAAGGCTAGTCCTAACTCCTAATAACAGCATAAAGGATCCAGCAGAACTTGGCAAAGGCTACGTAACTGAGGTATCAGCATCACTTTAGAAGGGAAACTATTTTGTTTCAAGAAAGTTGATTCTTGAATTGATAGAGAAAGATAGGAAAAGAAGAAAACAGTCAGAGTGAATTCAACATTTATGTTGTAAATTTATACAACAATGTGCCACTATGTATGGGTGGGGCAGGGGTTCAGCTTTTTCTCAACCTGCATAAGAACGTCTTCTTAGCAAAATGCCCAGGGGCTGTCTTACCCCCCCGCAGGCCGAGTTTTTTAACGATGTGAGCCCATGACTTATTTTTGGAAATATAGGTGGACAAAAAGTGGAGTTACTTTAAATTAGGATACTATAATACAAGTGAAATAATTTGGTTTCATGAACATTTAAAAATATATTGTTACAATTGGCCCATAATTCATGTTATACATACATAAAATGTTATCAAGCATTGGTACAATCTAATGTTTAAAAATGAGGGTAATTTTTTGAACTGTCAATTGCACATACTTAATACTTTCACTAAATTTTCAAGAACCATAGCTGACGACATTGGCCCTGCACTTAAGCAAAGCAGAGAGCCTGAAATTATAGAACCTCAACGTGTCTTTCTCTAATTTCCATATTCTTTCTTGGGTTTAAGAACATCGGAAGACACATTGATTTCCCATTCACTGCAAAATCTTTTCACATTGATTCCCGAATGGGCTATATCTTTCAAGTAACAAACAGGAAGAGTGTGCAACTTACACTGTTCCCAAAGAAGTAGAGGCCAAACATATTGGCAAAGAGGTGATCAGACTCTGCATGGCTGAAAGCACTTGTGAGCAAGGTGTGCAACCGTCCGCTCTTCAAATTGTCTAGTGAAATCTGCTCATTCCATTCCAACAATAATAAAGAAACCGCTGTTCATTATAACAATGATAGTAAGCACTGCTATAACCAAAGAACTGATCACTTCAATTACCATGAAATGTCTCCTCATGAACCCTGGATCGGCCACACGCCACAGCATAAAGACAACTACATTCGCACCGATGAGCATCCACACCACCCCCTCAGGAGACTCCATCCAGTTCGCCCTTCAGCAGACACCAGAACTCAAAAATACGTTTTTTTGTTTTAATCTAACTACTAAAAAGAGCAAAAGTAAATCGTCGACCCCGGCTTTCACCCAGCCTCCCCTTGCGTAATGCAGTCAAAGTTCGCCCGGCGCTCCCTCTCACGATCCAAAAGAAAAACCGCCTGAGATCGTCCGCCCTACGTGGAAGTTCCCGACACTCCCTCACTCAGCCCACCCCATCGGTCTCCGCTCGGCCGCTGCCATCTTTGATCGTCGTAGCTGGATCGCGTCTCGGCGCCGTCGCGTCATCCCTGCGTGCGCTCGGTGCCCGTCAGGCACTAACACACCACCGCAGGTCGGGCGCGGATCCGCCGCCTACCAGATGGGTGCGGACACAAGAAACTACACACGCCGAGTACCCTCCGCCACCAGTGCTTTGCCGCAAATGGACAACTCCACGCTACAGCTGAAGGTGTATTGCCCCTCAATCTATTGTCTTCCATCCTCTATGGTTTTTGAATCACAATATGTGCATATGGTAAGATCTGAAATCTCCAACTGCCACCGCTGCTGATTTCGATGACTCAGACTACCAGCAGTATATGTTCTCACATTTGTTTCCAATCTTTTAATGTGCTTGGGAGTTGTACAATTGTATTGATTTTTTTCTTGCAGAAGCTCGAGGATTTTTCATAGTGTCATGCTATTAACATGTGCAGTTATTTGTATATAAATTGTATTTAACTATTGATTGGGTCATAGTATCATAGCCGGTTTCTTTACGTTTGATATCAAATCTGTTGTCAATTTCTCCAGATTGTGGTTGGAAGAAAGGATCAGAGCATCTGACCAATGAGGCTGGTGAAGTCACAAGGCGAGAACTATCGATTGCCCTGCCTGTGGTCTGATCATTGTTATTCTAACTTATTTAACTTCCCCCCTCTGTGAACTGTGTAGTGATACGCACGGTATGTTGAACCGGATGATAAGCTTATTTGACTCTGTGGTCCTTGTCAATTATTTGCACTTATCTTACTTTTGCTGATTCTACTAAGCTTTTGTGCTAGATTTGTTTTTGAGTGGGGCCACTGAATGAATAAAAAGGAGCTTGCAAAAAGGTGTGCATGAAATTTATTCTTTGCTCAGAGTTGCTTGCTGAGAAGATCAATGAGAAATCATGGCTCTTAATTCTCTACTCTCTATTTAATCCAACAGGGTCAGTATATCAATGCGAGTTGCTTGAGAAAATAGCTGATATAGTCAAGACGCCTTCTAGGCTTATTTCTTTGGTTTGTATGGATGTGCCATATGCAGGTAACTATACCATACTGGTAGTCTTCCACTAACCGCTCAAAAGTCTAACTTTTGCTAATTGTTCAGAACTAGTGGTGCAGATAACTTTTTTCACTGTGATGAACTTGTTTCTCTGTGATAAATGTGGTAAGTTTCGGCAAAAGCTTCTTTCTGCTAATATTTCATTGTATGTTGTGCAACAAATTTTTTTATTTGGCCATTGTTGGCATTCAACAGGGTGTTGCTACAACAATACCATGAAGGATGATTCCCACTGCTGTGTCAAAAGAGCAATGCATCCCAACTGTCCTGTCTGCTTCGTGGTGAGAAGCCTTCATTTCAATGAAACTTCACTCTGAACTTTCCAGTTTCTTGATTTTGAGATGTTTCCCTTCTCTTGTTTTGCACTATATATACTACTGAGGATAAGGAGCATGAGAAAGCGGCCAAAGCTGAGGCGAGGGGCAGTGAGCAAGAGGTGCCTGCGTAAAGGAATGATGATGTGGGTAACTTGGCTTTTCTTACATGAGCCACAATAGTAACGCATAAAATTGCTGTGCTTGAAGCAGGATATGCATGTGTAGTTTTAAATGTGATCCTCAAGCCAAGTTTCTTTTTTTAGCATATGAGATGAGAACTGTATGAGAATTCTATGTGTTCAAGAATAAAAAAACAAATGAATGGGCATTTTCAAACAAGAAGCAGAGTAGCAGATTTGTTCTGTTCCTTTTTTTTTTTTTTTTTGAGATTAGATTTCTTCTGTTCCTTAATTAGGCTATGTATGGTGTGCATGTGTAGGAGGGAGCAAACAACGAAGTACATGAACTAAAGGACTTGGCGGTAGTGGGTTTGGGTTGGGCGTTGGCTGGGACGTGTGGTGCACGCCAGGAATACCGTTCGCCACCAAGGCCTCCTCGCTGGACTGCGTGGTGGAGCCGCACCAGACGGTAGGCACGCATCGCCTCTCTAAGGCCGAGAGGTACGTATGCCTTACCACTGACTTTGCTCTCGTGGATTTGGTGCTGGTTGCAGGATTCTGCATCTGTTCGAACTGAAACCGCATGTAGTATTGCTAGGATTTCTTGCGTGCCCAGATTTAGCCACGTTTGATGAATGGCCGTGCCTATGACCTGCGTCCTTTGCAGGGCAAGGTTTAGGCCATAATCTGCCTGGAGATCGTTGCGTCCAAGTGAGTCTCGGTTCGATGAATTGTCCTTGTTGGGAATCTTCTGCTCCTATGTACTGTTGTGACCAGTGTCATTGCGTTTGTTGATTGCTATGGTTCCATGTGTTTTTTTACCAGGTGGAGGCTGTGCATATGAGAGTGATGTCTGAGAAGCCATAGATCATATCATCTAATGCGCTCCAAAACAGTCTTGTGTCACTGTTTTGCTAATCGATGCATCAAATTCCTACCTTGATTACAAAAATGAAATTTGCTCTTGTAGGACGACTTTGGATGTGTGTGAATTGGGCAACCAGTTTTGCTTGTGTCAGGTTGATACCATTTTTGTTCACAAGGGACTGTCAATGGAAGTCTTCTCTCATGGCAGTCCGATTGCACTTGAATCAATATTTGGGGGCCTATTGATTCTGAATTTTTTCTTGACACCATGAATTGTAGACAATGTCACTATGAGCTTCATTGAAACTATCCCCAAGTTTGCAAATTGTAACCTGATGAACATTGTTCTATCTTATTATCTTAATATAGTAAATGTTGTTCTGAATGTATCCACTACATCTGAGCAGACCGCATTGCTGAACTCCTTTATGTTCACGAGCAGCAGTTTGCAACACAAATCAAGACTGTGTTTCACCGTTTACTCACATACTGTACATCTAAACTAATTGAGGCATTGTTCGGTGCCTTCACTTTCTAGATTTCCATGCATCATGGCTTAGGCATACCCGTTGCAACGCTCAGGCACTTACCTAGTGAATTCAAAATGACGAAATGACTACAACAGTTCGCAAGTAAAATCGCGCCAGTTATGAACCTCACCAGGGCACGCCTTGGAGGAAGGTGGAAGACAAGAACTGCCATCCCGAGGCCCTACGTCGCCGCTGCAGCGAGAAGAGGTCGAGAGAGCCGGCGCCACGCGCGGCGGCCAGCCACCGGGACGCGGCCGTCCGCGCGACCGCTGCGACGTCCGCGGCGGTCCTCGGGGGAGAGAGACCCCGGTAGCGCCGGAGAGGCGATTCCATAGGAGGTGGGCCGACGGGGACGGGGAAGGGGATGCGGATGTCGGCGCTGAGGGGGTGGAGGAAGCGGTGGTGGTGGGGCTGGGGTTGGGGTCTGGGTTTCGGGGCCCCGCGGAGGGCGTGCTGCGCGATGAGGGACGGGAACTGCAGCAGCTTCCTCCGCATGGTGAATCCGCCTGGATAGCTCGAAAAGCTCTGTTAGGCTGCGCCAGCCGCCGCCGCCGGCGGCTCGAGCGGGGCGGGGGGGCTCCTCGGAGGTTTCGTTTCCAACTCCGAGAAAGGGGGTTTCGAACTGCTCTCGATCGGCAAGCGCCGGATTCCTTGCCGTTGTTGAGCTGCGTCGTTGGTGTGGCAGTGCTACAGTTGGTGCCTGCTCGGGCCTCGGAGAAGGTCAGGAGTCAGGACTGGGCCCCCATTATGCTTCAGTTGGGTTCGATTGAAAGTTGCAAAGGATGTTTTGGAGCATTGACCTTGTGGGCTACAGCCCATTTAACACAATATTTTTTCTAAGATCGGACGAGTATGATGCAGCCACGTCGTGCAGCCGCGGCGTAAGAAAGGTTTTAAGGGCAAAGCCGTCGGAGCGTGGCAGGGAGAAGAGAAACACCCGGCGGCGCGAAGCGGAGGAGGGTGAGAACTTCGGAGTTCGGCGATGTCGAAGCGGCGGGGACCGCCGAAACACCAGAACAGCTACGCGTGGAAGCCGAACCTTGGCCAGAAGATCAACGAAACCGTAAGCTTCCTCGCTCGCCCTCCCCCTTCCCCATAGTTCTGGATTGTTAATTCAAATCTCGCCGTCAAAACCCTCGACGCCGCAGGAGCCTGGGGGCAGGTTCCGACCTCTGTCTGAGATCACCGGCGTCTGCCAGCGCTGCCGGGATCAAATCGACTGGAAACGCAGGTGGGGAATTCTCATCCCTCATCGGCTGTCTAAGCTCATTTAGTTAGTGTGTAGCTTCGATTGATTGCGTTCCTCCTAGTCCTAGGTCTGATTCGGTTGTTTGTTTTTGTAGATACGGAAAATACAAGGCTATTGTTGAGCCAGCAAAGTGGTAAATATCTTCTCTGTTTAGCACCTATGCTGAGTAGTGAGCAGAGGTGACATGTTTTTTTTCTTTCTCTTTGGCAGCCAGAAGTGTGGTAAGAGAAACGTCCGGCAAGCGTACCATAACATATGCAGAGGTGAATTTTGGCTGCTCAATCTCTCTTGCCCCACGAGGTCTGGTTGTTAAACACTGATATGTTAGATCGTTACCGATTTGGGTTGCTGCTGCTTAATGCAGATTGCTCCAAGAACCTCGGCATATGTGCCAAGTGCTGCACTGGTGTTAAGGAGCTTGTTGGAAGGTGATTCCTGCTGTGCATTCATGTTAATGTATTGATATATGCATAATATCTGCAGTTTGATTAATTTGTAAGTTTATTTAGGGATGTGAATGAGGAGGAAAGCGAACGCAAGGAACTCGAAGAGGTTTGATTGTGTTATATATTGGAAGTTGGAACTAGATAGTAGATTCCTATGTGAACCTAGTAGAAGGAAAGAGTTATATTTACATGAGGAGTAAAAGAGTATTGTTTTGCGCTGATGACTGAAGTTGTTTTTCAGGCTATCAGAGGTGCTAGGGAGAGGGAAAGGCGTACACTTATTCGTCTTGTGAGTACTTATGTTCAACACACTGAATAAACTTTTTGTTCTTTGCCTCTATTAGTAGTCTCTGTGATGCAGAAAAGAATTAATTTGAAGCTATGGAGCCATGAATCTAAAAAGGACACTGTGTTTTCTTTATTGTTACTGTTTGATAAATTCTGGGTCCTGTACTTGTAGTTCTTAAGACTATGGACCCATCAGCTATGAATCTGAAAAAGAAATTGTGTTTTTTTATTACTAGCAAATATGCCCGTGCGTAACAAGAGAAATAAAATCGATTATTTGTATAAATACTCGATTTTTGTTTCAGGTCATCTTGATTTATTATCATAAATTTGCTCTTGTTTTTAAGAATTTATTACTTAATCCATATTGTTTTAGATGCTGACTTGGGCTTGCTGTGGACACACTTACCATCTTATTTGTGTGTGATCCTTTCCATATGGACTCCTAATATATTTCTATCTCGTACCATCATTAGGGATTAGGGATACATGTATATACGGATATGGGGAGGAGAGGCACAAATATTGTGACTGAAAAAAATATTTTGGTAGTTAGGACTCGCTAATGGAATTGGTTTTGGATGCGAACCCTAGATGTGACAATCTAGCTTGTGATTGGTGTGGAGGTCAATAAATAGGCCAGACAAAAAAAAAAAAAAAAAAAAAAAAGACTACACAAAAAAGGCAAAAAAAAAAATTAGGAAAAGAAAAAAAGGGTGTGAAAGAAAAAAGGGTGAAAAAAAATTGGCAGAAATTTACTCGCTTTATTAATAGGTATATATTACTGTTTGATAAACTCTGGGTCCTTCACTATACTTCTGTCTTTCATGGATATCTGATACTTACATTTTTGTTTCCTAATTCTGCATCTATATTTTATCTTCCTTTTTTTTTTTTGCAAATTCTGCTGGAATTTATATCTTGAGAAAAATTGAAACATTTGTATCAGCCTTTGTTGTACAAAATATATACAACCTTTGCTCCAGAGCTTCACTTTGGAGTTTGAACTAGGGTCCCATTTTGGCAAGGTTCCATCCACTGAAACCTTAAGATACAATGAAAATTCAATGCAACAATTATAGAATGAACCTAGGCTCGTTCATATGGAATATTGATACTGACCTGTTGTTTGATCTGACCTTTGAGCTGCTATATCTTATTTTAAAACTTCAGTATTTTTCTCCCTGTTGCCATTTGTACAATTTTCCTCTAGTTTAGTGTGATGCATAATCTATTCCCATAGTTTGGACAATTTAATATGTACTCCTCTAAGATCCGTATTTCCTATGTAGCGGTGTTAGATACTGAATTCTACTTTATGTAACATTAATGAGTAGTATAATAAGTGTCTTAACTCTTAATAAAGAACTTTTTTAAGCTACAAAAAAAAGAATAATGGAAATGGTTGAATTGAACAACCATAAAGCATGGGATCTGGTACATTTTCCATTGAAACAAATGCTCAAGTGCATGTAAATGCGATACACCTACATTTTCTACTCAAGCTCATTGGAATGCAAGTGGAATGTGACTTTGGTTCCTTATTGTGAAGTGAAACTGTGAAACTGCAGTTGAATGTTCCAGTTTCGATTCTGGCACCCCAACTTGACCCTGAGACCTTTGTACTCTTGTTTTAAACAATGTTGAGCGTTGATGTATTTATTTCGGTGAAACTCTCTACACTGGTGATTCCATTGACACTTAATATGGTTAATTATTTCATGGCAGATGAACAAAGGCAAGGGGTGGGGAGAGTGGGTCGTCAGTCCCAAAGATTGCTGACAGGAGTCGAGAAGGTGATATCTTTCCTGCTGCATCACTTGATGAATACGCTGAACAAGCTCGAGAGCAAGAAGATGACTCAGATGAAGAGGCTGGAGATTTTGTGGAAGATTAAGTTCGGAATGCTTAATGCTGCAATGATACTTTGTTGGTGCAATGAGGTGACGCTTTTGCGGTCTTTTTTCTGTGACGCTGTAGAAATACTATCACTCTTTATCAGATTTGATGTTATTCTGGTGGTGGTAAGATATTGTTCTTGGATTTCCTATTGTATGCTCCAAAGGTTGGAATTGGAAGATGTTTAACTGCATTCAGAATCTGCAAGATGTGATACACAAAAAGTTAGCCACAAGAGTCTCCAAGTTGCTGACGCATAAAGATTCAGAATCTGCAATGGCACGCAAAGTTTGCTGCCGATCGCGTTCAATTGTAATGGTATACTCCCTCTGTCCCGTTAAGTTCGTTTTTGACTTTTCAACTTCACAAGTCGAACCATCCGCCTTATTCAAAATATTTACAGAAATCATAAAATAAATTAATCAATATTCAAGTATCTTTATTGATAAAATAAAGTCGTAACAAAATAAGGTATTGTCTTATTTCTGCCTGTGCAGTTGTTTGTCTCTTCGTCTGCACACTCCCTCCGCACACCGCTCGGGCGCGGGTCACCCCTGTTCCAAACGACTGCACATCCACCACCAGACCCACCAGTCCACCAGTCGTCCACTCCCCACTTTCTCTCGTCCTCCCTCCCTCTCTCCCGCCCGCGGCGCCCGGCAAGCTTCTTCCCTGTCGTGCTGCTCTCCCCAACGGCGACCCCCTCTGGTGAGCCCGGACGCCCACCGCCTCCCTCGTGCCTGCTTCCCACCGCCTCCCTGCTCCGGACATGGCGGATCTGACAGATGCGACCCCAGCCATGGCAGATCCGGCGGCTCCAACCCCGGCCATGGTGGATTGGGCCCTAGCCATGGCCCCGTCCATGGCGTCCGCAACGCCTAGTTGCCGGTGCGGATTCAGGTACTATGCCTCGTCACTCCTTCAGTCTCCCTCTCTTCCTCTCACCTACCACCGTACAGCCGCAATCCCTTTAGCATCTGCTTGTCCCCGCTCCCTGCTCCTGCGCGCGACTCCCTCCTCGAGGCCAAGCAGGCGCTCGGGTACCGCTCGCGCACCTAGAGATTCTCGGCGTGCGGGAGGACAAAACACGCGGCGAGGGCCAGAATGGCGGTCGTGCGGGCGGAGGCGGAGGTGGTGGACACGTCCATCAGCCCAAGGGTGAGCGTGCTGCGGCCGTCCAAAACCATGGCCACAACCGACCAGGCTATGGCGCTGCGGCAGGCCGGCGTGCATAGTCAAATTCCTAAAAGCTGCATCTTCAAATCCTAAAACAATCACATAGTCAAATACCATTTACTACAGTTGGCTTGATTGTAATTTCTTCATGCGTAGCACTAGTCTTTGTTCTGTTGTTGTGCTTCATTCAGACATTTTTGTTTTGCAGTCTGCAATATTCTATAGTTTAGTTTCTCTGCTCTGTATTTGACTTGCAGGAATGGCATAACACGTCGAGTCTTCAGGAATGGACAACTCGTTTTTTCTGATTCAGAGTTGCTTCTACGTTTTTGAGTTTGAGTTCACTTGCAGTCATCAATGCTAGCATTTATATTGCCAGTAGCAGCAGTTTAGTGTATCTGTCCTTTGATTAAGCTGTCTTATTGGATGTTCAGAAAGTTCAGATTTCTCTCTGTTGTACTACGGTTCAGTGTAGTATTGCATCAAGCCCACATCAGGTTTTGGGCTGCTACTCTGTTCCCCTATTTTGCTCTCTGTTTTTTTCTTCTAAAGGAAATGGATTAGTAGCCGTAGGTTTTCTTGGTCAGCCATAGCTTCAGTTCCATGGTTAACCATCCCGCCACAGCAGTTGTGGCAAGGATTTGCCTTAGCATTTTTTTTCTACGGCACTTCATTGAAAGAATAATGATGAGGTAAAAATATGTATACTGGAAGAGTAACAGTGAAGTAGTAGTAGAAAATACAGAAATTCCAGCCATTGTCCTTTTTTTGCATTAAATATTGGCTAGGGTCTGTTGTGGTTCGGCCACCTCTTTTGCTGATTTTTTTTGTATAGGTTACCTATACATTTCTATTTTTTTGTGAGTTTGAATGCCTGATTTTGAATGTGACTAAATCTGAGTGTTATTTTTATAGCCTTCTAACGCATGTGATTCTGTGAAGGTTGTTTTGAATCTGGTTCTGAATATAATCAATCTCTCAGTGCATGAGCAACTAAATTGCTTTTATTAAAATGCTGAATTCATTTTCTGTATTTATTCAATTGATTATCTAAAAACACTTGAATTGTCTTTTTTTCCATCTAATATGATCTCTGTCTTAATTATTTTTCAGGTGTTGTTTATTGTGCCTTTGGGTGTGCAATGGTTAGAGGTCAGTCACATGTTGCTGCGCCTGTAGTTGCTGTAAAGGTATTTTGCACACATCCCTGTCATCTCCATTTATTTTTTTTTTTTTTTGCCCCTAAAATGCTCCTGTGTTTTTGACTTTTTTGTTGCTATATATTTCTCTGTTCCTAATTTGCTCGGTTCAGTGATAATTTAACCTTGAAAACCATTGTGTTTGTCAGTTATGCACTGCTAGGCGCTATTATTGTCTTTTTGGTTGGATTCGATTTGCCCTAGCTGAGTAATTTGTTCAGTTTCTCTTTGAATGTTTAGTATAACTCTTGCACAGGCCGCATATTCCTTGTAATGTGTTTTGGACCTTATGATCTAACTGAATTGAGTTTGTTTAGTCTATCCATAGCAATTGTTCCTGTCAGAACTCTACCAATGAATTTTTGTTTCAGCATCAAGAACATATGGCATTTTGTGCTTGATAAGTTAGTGTTCATCCATCTAGATGGAAGGGGAATGATTATGCTTGATTGGTAGTTTCATCCATCTAGTGTGTGCAGGTAATGTGCTGTGCAGGTTTGGTTCTAATTCTCGCGAGATCTGTTTGGTATTGTTCGGATCTATCAATGCGAGAATTTTGTTTGCTGATGGAATGCAGCAACAGCTTGCGGGGAGGAATCTATTAGTTAATGTTGTGGATTATGATATTAAATTGCTTAGCTAGTGGTATTAAATTGATTAACTGATGATATTAAATTGCTTAGCTAGTGATATTAAATTACTAGTCTATTCATGCATTACCAAGTTTTATTTTTGAACTGCATTACAGGGCACTATATAGTAAGTCTATTCATGCATTGGTACTGCAAGTCTGCAAGTAACTATGTCTATAGTGTTAAGCGTTACTACTGTTTAAGTTTTCTGTAACGTCAAGTATGTGTTAAGTTTCCAAAAATATGGATGGTGGTGATTCTATATTGTTAAGTGTCAGTACTATTTAAATTTCTAAAAACAGGATAGTTGAATCTTGAGATGGATTTTGCTTTGCTTTTTGTTTCCAACTGCAGCACCTGCACAGCAAATTAGCTACATCTGTAGCCAAATTGATCGATGCATGGTCGTACTGATGTGGTTCATCGTGCATGTGCAGGTGTTGGATCTTGGAGATGGTGCTTGAGAAGGAGCAGCAGCTGGGCATGGTCCTGCAGTGCTCGCTCCAGGGGGCTTGTCGTTTGCCATTTGCTGCCTCTCCGTGCTAGTTCCTACCAATGTAAGCACCTCACGTTCTGCACACTTGGCACTTCATCGGTCATGTCCAATGCGAAACAATCTCTTTAATTTTTTTGTTTCATGCCTGTGTGTAGTGGTGGCGAATGTCGAAGCCCTCGACACTGTGAGATCGTCATGTATTGCTGCGGTTAGAGTGAAATGACTTTCTGCATAATACTCCCAGAACATTCTTATTTTTTACAACTTACATATTAGATTACCTTTTCGGTTGTTTTTCGAGCTAGTAACACATGTTAAGTAACACTTTGTTCACTGAAAAGCCGAAACTACTCATTCTGAACTTTGAACCATGATGAACAAACATGATTGCAAATGTACTATTACTGCAGTCCTAGAAGAATTGTTCCATCATACTCCCTCCGGGCTGCTAATAGAGGTCGTTCTGGCGCCCGATGCCCAGAGCAAATTAGAAGTCGTTCTGGTTACCGAGGGAGAATATGGACGTGTTTGCCCCGCGCCATTAACCCTGCTTGAGTTGCCACCCGTTCGTATATAAAAACATCACCTCGTCTGCTAGCCAGTAAAGCGGGCGTAGTTAATCGTTGTCTCGTCTGCTGCATGCGCATGCGCTAGCAGCCATAAACGCATGCGCCAAAATCTGAGTTGCAAAACACGGGGAATCGAACCTGGGACCTCACCTCTCGGAAGTTGCAGCGATGACCAATCGAGCTATGTTTGCTTGCTGTCTTCAATGCACCAGTCACTCTATTAATTAGGGGCAAACATGGAAAAATTACCCCTAATTAATCACTTCTTGGTATGCACAATCATGTCCTAAATGACCTCTAATACCAGCCCGGAGGGAGTAGTATGCATTTCACCTCACCGCCACATCTAAGCTTCTGGCCGTCATTTATTTTAGGCAAATTAATGTTAGATCCTAGGTAATTTTTCACACCCATTGGGCAAATATATTCATTGAACAAAGCAAATATATAATCAGACTTTTTTTATGCATGTACTATGTCCTAAATTATTTTGTTCTTATTTTATCTATGTTTTCTATGGGTACGGTGGGCCAGGTGCTACCCTGCTTTGCTTTTTTGGCTTTTTGTTTTGCTAACATGCTATCTGCTACTCTGCTCCTGCAGTGAGCAGTCAAGGCTCAAGTCTCCAATTGCAGTCCCAGTCAAGGCTCAAGTCTCCAATTGCAGTCCCAGTCAAGGCTCAAGTCTCCAATTGCAGTCCAGAACATGCCACTTTGCTCCACATCCAGTTCTTTTTTGCAGATGGTGGTCCTCTGCTTGGTACTCTTATAGCGACTACTCCATCATCGAAATGTTTCTCCGCTGATCCCGCCCATGGTGCATGGTCATATCCTTGTCAGGTTGGTCTTGGCAGAGCTAGATACTGACCTCCGACCTTATTTGCTGCCTCCATCCCAATTCGATTCATCATACAACTCTAAATGGTACATTTTTGGTGATGGATTTTGATTCCGTCAATAGGATTGCAACATTTTTTTTGATACAAATTGATATCTATATGCTTAGAGAGTATGAGATTACAACTATTTACTTTTGTCAACTGAATTGATCATGCAAAATAACTGAATTGTTTATGCAAAAGAACTAAATTGGTTATCAGTTATATCAAACCTGCTAATGCAATAGGAACTATAGTACTAGCCAATATTAGGTGATGCAAAACAATTGAATCGGTTCTAGTAATAAAATCTATTTGTTAGTGCAGTTGAAATTTGAGGCTTGCTCATTTTTTTTTTTCCTGGTTCCTCACTATCATCTATGTACTTATCAAAGTACTTCTATTTAATTGTAGGTGTGAGGCAATCAAGCATCAAAATGGACATGTTATGATATCAGATAGGGAGTAACCATGTGCAACAGCTAACACAAAATATCTTAAGATGTATATCTATACAGTAGGCATTAGGAAAATATAGGAATCAGGTCTTCTTAGGCACTAAGAAGCGGGATTTGTAATACCCTTTTTTTGAAGTGAATTGATTATGCAAAAGAACTGAATTTCTTATGCACAATTGTTGAATTGTTGTATCAATTTGTAAGATTTGCTTCCAGTAACATATCTGATATAAGAGGATGCAAAACAACTGAATTTGCTTTAAGGAATAGATCTGTTTGGTTCTTTTTTCTTCTTTTTTTATCATTGTTTAATTATAGTCTGATGAAGAAGCTAATTTGGCTGTGGATGAGTAGTTTTTTTTTTTTTTCAAATTCGTATGGGGCTGTTATGTGTTTTTATATGAATATGAATGTTGGCAGAAAAAAAAAAAAAAAAAAAAAAAAAAAAAAAAAAGGTGAGTAGGGAAGAAGCTTCCAGGTAGGTGGAAACGTGGGCCTGGCCTCTGCTAGGCCTTTGTCCAGGAAGCGCGCGCACGCTAGAGAGCTTTCTTCCGTTTCCCATGCAACCAGGATGGAAAATGCAGTTTTGGTTTTTTTTCTATATTTGGACTGTGCAGGCCATAAGGCTAAATCCTGCACGTGCTGACGTTAGCCTCCTCCAACAAAATAAATTATATTTGTCAAAAAA
>JADLZK010001655.1:0-100289 GCA_015847255.1 Hyparrhenia diplandra
GGGAAGAGAGGGTAAACCGGTAATCAGAGATTGATTTTAAAGATTGGATAGTTGGGAACTCAATCGACCATGTACCCCTTATTTTTATAAAGACTATGAGTGATTTTTTTTTTATCCCGTAGGAAAACCAATGTATTATCATGTGACTTTGCCAACACTTAAGCGATGGTTTCCCTAACATCATCCATGAAATACTTGAGCGGGGGAGGTGTTGACCAACAAATTGGACACAAAACCTATAATGTTGACCAACAAATTGGACACACTCAAATGGAACTTGACCCATATATCGGATGGTCTCCCCTAACATCATCCATGGCAAATACTTGAGCAGGAGGTGCTTTGCCAACACTTCAAAGAACCACAGCGGCGCACCTATGTTGATACCTCGACATGAGGGCATCACCATTAGCTTCAACAATTGCAATGATTAACCATTGATGATTAAAAGCTAAAGGGCTTCTCCAACATCTCTAACTGTCGGCACCACCGACGCAAGCATATCTTCATTGATATCTTCGGCGACTACAACTTGCCTCCACTAAAACTTTGGCACGGGGGTTTTGATAACATCTTTGGCATCACACCAACATCGCCTATGTGAGGCCGCGAGGAAGAGGGGAGAAGAAAAGATAAAGGGTATTTTGGATATTTAATCATTTCTATCTTCCGTGAAGCGGTTTTTGTCTAATGTTAGTTTGAGCTTCATCAAGAAAGTCGCTTTTAGAGCTTCATCGCTAAAGTTGAGCAGCCAAAAGGGGCCTAAGTACATAGATGTTCAGATTTGTAGTTTTAACTAAAAAACTCATGTTCAAGGTAGTATTAATTACCTATTTTATGCTTTGATTTTTTGAAAGATTGAAGAATTAATAAATCGTAAAACATACTTGAGGTATGAACATTTTTTAAGCCTGAGCTATATGAACATTAGGGGGGTACTCATTTTTTTTTGAGCTCAAACCACTTTATTATATATTATGGTTTGCGATGTTACAAACGCCAAATGGTGGCTTAAGAACCATACATATCGAGCTCAAACCACTTTATTATATATTATGGTTTTGCGCGATGTTACAAACGCCAAATGGTGGCGCCAAGAACCATACATATATCCGTCAGAAAGCGGTGAAACTAGCGATCTAGCTACTTACATGAGCATCTTCATTAGATTTTCTTGATTCATGAACAAACTCCACCAAGCCGGTTGCCGCTCTTGCTTTTATTTCCGCGTGCACTATCGGCCATACGGACCAAGTCGGGACCTTTCAAGCCTGCCACATTGGCACAATCGACGCTAGCTTCAAGAAGGACCGGGTTGAGGTCGGATGCTAAGTCAAACCTTCTGCGCACGCCCGGTGCCGCTTATCTCGGGATTAGAAATCCTCGAGCACCATCCCCGATGCTCCCAAGAAGTTGCCCCACGATCTCTTGCAATTGCCGCCATTACATTGCTATCTTCAAGTTCTTGACGGTCGCGTCGGCGTTCACTTTGACGAGCCTTTGCTTGCGGGTGGTAACTATATCGGCTAGGTTTGGTTACAATGTGTACCTAGGCTTTCATACCAACAAGTATCATTAAGCTTTCCCTCGGTCATCGCAATACTTTTGTTGATGAAAGCATGCGTTGATAGGGGACTTTGGAAGATATTCTCATAAATTGTCTTTCTCTTTGCATGCCGGATAAGCCTAAAGCGCCGGCCGACACCCTCACCGCCGCATCGTGCGGTAGTGATTCAAAGAGCCCCTGCTGCGATTTCGTGTGCTCCTCATTTGACTCACACAAGTGCTCCACAATCTCCCTCTCATCTTCTAGGGCCCAAACACACTTTGCAAAATGGCAATCCCCAAAGAGTGTTTCCACGAGTCCGGGGCACCACACATAGCACATCTGTCATGGGGGTACTCAATTGCAATTGCTGAAGTTTCCACTAGGTCCACGGAGTCAGCATGGGTGCGCGCCGCGCAGGCCAAATCGTGACGTCAACACAATGCTTAGGGTTAGCCCATCATCCTCCCAGGATTCTCCAGGGAAGCCCAAACACAATCAGCGGCTGCGACCATGTGCTAGTTCGGCCCATTTCTCAGCTTCCAACATGACGCACTTGCTGCTCTGTGCTCAGAACGCGGAGGGTCAAAGTCAAACAAGCCTCTCTACACTGCAAGCCGACTCTGATGAAGCGGGTGGCCACTTCCCAGACATGGCGAGGACAGGAGTAAAACAAGCACCCACTTGCCCACGGCGCACGGCAGGCCGGCAACGCCACGCGACAAATTCCCTCTCAAGCAGAGCGCAGCAGCACGTGCGCGCAGGCCACAGCCCCGATCGACAAGCCGGCCGAGCAGGCACGCCGCACGCATGCCTCCTCACATGGCGGCGATCTCGCACCGGATCGCAGCAGGGCCGGGCCCGCGCGTCGCCGTTGTGGCGCCGCCTCGCCCGCGGGGGCGCGCCGCCGTGGTCGCGGCAGCTGCGGCCAAGGGCGCACATCGGGAGCGGACGCTGGAGGGCGCGAGCGACGACCTCAGGGCCGCCGCGGCGCAGTGCCTGGACTGGGCTCCTGCGCGCGGCGTCGGGTGCGGGCCGCCTTCGCGCCCGTGCTGCCCCCCTCGACCACTGCCTCTTCAAGGTTCGATGTGCCGATAGCTTGATTTGGTCTCGTACGCTGTAGCGGAGGTTCAGGTGTCCAAATTACTTAGGTCGAACGCTTCCAGTACGGCGGCGCTTGCCACCTACCTCATTTAGGTGCGAGCAGAATTTTTTCTCCAACTGGTAGGATCCGATGCATGTTCAACAAATTGAGTACTGGAATGAGCAGCCCTATTCTTCAGTGTGCAATTGCAGTACCCTTATGCAATCCGAGTCGGATGGATTCTACACCCTTTATGCAATTTGAATTTATCAACTCGTCGTATTGCCTCGTCTATATCTTGTCTTAATGAGGTTTATAGCAATTATATAGGAATAGGAAGAACAGGACGCATTAGGAGTACGGACTCCAGCCCATGCTACAGATAAATTTTTTTCCAAGTTTTCTCTTCTGAGAACATGATGAACCATCTGCATCGGCTATTGAGTTCGAATTGCTAATTTGGTATCCTTGTAATACTGGTTAGTATAATATCAGTTGGCCCATTTTTCTCATTTTCTGTGTCCTACTTTTTCATTTTGCAGATGGCTCCCAAGGAAATCCAGATGGAAGAGGTATGGGCATGATGGGTTTCTGAATTGACCTTGCATTACATCTTTTTTCAACGTTCAAGTAGTTCCTCGCTAAATAAAGTGTCACAAGCAAACTTTCTGTTGGAGAAAATCTGGGTTTTACCATGTTCATTAAATGATTCAAGAGCTTCTTTCCTTGCTTTGGGTGTTGATAGATACTGCTCGTTGCATTAATGTAGAATTACGAGACCAATTCAAAGGGCGTTGAAATATTCTGGAAGAGCTGGCTGCCAAGAGGGCACTGCACCTAAGGCTGCACTTTTCTTCTGCCATGGATATGGGGATACCTGCACTTTCTTTTTTTGAAGGTGACGTTACTTGTTCTATTATTATTTTTTATTTGCATTTATCTTTCCTTTTGCCTGCATGTTTATTAATTAGGATTAACAAGCTTGAGATTACAGGGATTGCTAAGAGGATAGCTGCTGCTGGTTATGCAGTTTTACGCTATGGATTATCCTGGTTTTGGCATGTCTTATGGTCTCCCATGGCTATATTGCAAGCTTTGATGGAATGGTGGACCATGTCATTGAACAGTATGCACGAATAAGAGGGTTTCTTTGGCTTATATTCTGTATATAAGAGTAGACTCGTAATTATAGTCTTTTTGCATCATGGTATAATGACTGTCAATGTTCAGGCATGAAGGAAGTGTGTGAGCTGCCACACTTTCTCTTGGGACAGTCAATGGGAGGTGCAGTTGCCCTGAAGGTACACTTGAAGCAACAAAAAGAATGGGACCGGTGTGCTTCTTGTCGCACCTATGTGCAAGGTATTTCTCAAACTCCAAATTATCATCAGATTAGGTCATCACACAATCACATCCTTTTTGTTTGTGTTAGTATAAGGTGTGTATATTTTTCTCTGACCACAATCATGACTTCTGCCAGCGCACAGTAGGGGATTGTTGTTCACAGTTGACAGTAGGTGGAAAATATAGTACTAGGTGAAATTTGGGAGCCGCTGGTCAAGAAATGACTTCTTATTGACATGTTTGCAAAACAATTTCTTTCATAGTTACTAATAACTACTAAGTCCATGACAAATTTATTTTTTTTCTTGCAATCATAGCATATTTCCAGTTTTACTTCATGGTAGGACAACTAATCCGAAGAATGCATGAAGAAATTATCTAGATTTTTCTTTACTTATCTATCAAAATAGCTAGCAACTGGTGTTGGAATCCGTAGAGTCTTTTAGGATGTTTTGATTTGAAGCCCAAGGATATACGTACTTGATTTATTTTGTCTCCTCATTCTTGTTCAGTGATTTTTATAAGACTGGCTTCTCTTTGGCAAGATTTCAGAAGATGTAACACCACCTGCACCTGTACTGAAGGCACTGAGCATATTGTCATGTCTTCTTCCTGAGGCAAAAATTATTTCATGAAAGAAAGATATAGGAGATTTGGCATTTAGAGATCCAAGGAAAAGGAAAGTAGTAAGTTTCTTTGCACAGTTTCTGTGCTATTATCTTCAGCTTGATTTGCACGAATGTAATGTAAGAGAGCGTATATCCAGTTATCCATGTGAAATTTTTGTGGTTTGTCTCTCTTCTCTGCAGTATTTTAATAATAATATATGCCACATCTTGCATAGGTTAGTTTGTGCAAGACTAAGTCTCGTATAATTTGCCTTGGTTTGCCATGACATTCTAGTAATAGTTGATGTTACCCCTAGAAAATGAATCAATACTGCACTGCTGGTTGAAATATTTATTGAAGTTGTTTACCTTGTCATTTTCATTTTCAGGCTGAGTACAATGCCATCTCATATTCTGACCAAATGAGATTAAGAACAGCAGTTGAACTTTTAAAAGCCACCAAGGACATTGAATCACAGTTGGAGAAGGTTACTATCAGCTTGCACTTCTTTCTCATGGATCTGGATCACTCTATGTTACATGATCTGGATGCAAGTCATGAGACCACTGCGTTTCTTCTTCTTGTTTTTTTATATGTACATCCCCTCTCGTTAAAAGTACCTAACACAAAAACACTTTTATGATATTCCTATGTAGATCTCCTCCCCATTGCTGATTCTTCACGGAGCCGCAGACATGGTAACCGATCCTCAGGTCAGCAAATTCCTTGAGAAAGCCAGCACAAAGGACAAGACCCTCAAGCTCTATGAAGGCAGCTACCACTCAATCTTAGAGGGAGAGCCAGATGACAGGATTTCAACTGCCATTAACGACATCATTTCATGGCTAGATTCACACTGTTAATGTCCTTGGTCTATATCCTCTCATCCATTGTTTTGGATTTATAGTTCCGTAGGTACTATGGGACTCTTAGTGCTTTAAATTTTGCCATGGTGTCTAAGTATCTCTCGAATTTAATTAATTGTGCTTGCTATCTCGACGTTGTTAAGTGTATATTTTTTGGTTAATTGCGGACACCGCATTGTATAATTTCTTTGGTATTTTTTCTCAACCATGGTCCAATCCTCAAGCCAAGATTTAATCTAATCTGGCAAGAAGATGTACCCATTCGGTTTTCCACCTCATCAAGGACAATACCAGTTAGCTTCAATAGAAAAAATATTCAATCTTAGTAACATATTAAAAGCTCTATTTTCTTATTTATAATGTTTCCACTTAATTATTTATATATATAGTCATTGATAGTGTCGAATGAAGAGAATAGATATGAAAAAACCAACGAGAATAAAAAAATTAAAAGGGAGAGAAATAAAATAAAAAACAGGATTTTCAAAGAAACTGAAAAAAACGGCTCAAAGGAAGACCGTGCGTTTTTGTTTCCTGCATTCCCGTTCCGTCCTCTGCGTCGTCCCCCCTCTTCCCTCCTCGTTCTGTCTCTCTTTCGCAGTCTCGCTCCCCTCTCGCTCTCAGACGAGCGCCCACCAGGTACTGAGGCTTTCGTTGGTCTCTTCGCCGGCGACGAGCGCCCACCAGGTACTCCCACCCCTTTCTCTTCCCTTCCCCTCATGCTGTGCGAAGCTGAGCACCGAAACCCTAACCTAAAGCTATTTAACTGTTTGACAAGCCTCTTAATTTCAAGTGTTTGTAAAAAAATTATTGGGTGTACACACCCATGTCCCTTTACTGGATCCGCCCCTGGTATGAGGTCGGCCTTGAAAGGTCTTACGACCCCCTTGTTTCGCACGCTACAGACGTTTAGCTGTTAACATCTGCTGGTGCATCTGCTGGCAGCTTGGCGAAGCTGCCGACGATGTCGTCTCTCAACTCGCTCTTCAACCGATCCACCTTCGGCACAAAATGGTAATTTCCCATTTCGATTGAAGGGTGGATTTTAAGTTTCTAAGATCGCGAACTTTTAGTGTGCTTTCTTATGAGATATCCGAAGGATGTTTGTCTGCCTTTCTTTGCCCCCTTTGCCCCTCCCCATTATAGAAAAGTTAATTGCCACTTTAATGCCCTATGTTAGATGTTGTCGGGCAATTCAATGTATGCCTAAAATGCGAATTAGGATGAAAGACATCTTGCTTCAGGACTTCCACATGTTGTTGAAGATGTTATATGCTTTTAATTCGACACAGTAATGGAATATTGATCGGCAGCTTCATTTTTGGTAGTAAGGATGGCTGCTTCAGTAAACATATCTGAATCTACCATGAACCCACGAAAATTGACTAGTATTGAGCTGGAAAAACTAAATTAGTAAGTACCCCCTGTGGCCGTGTCCACTGCTTCAACAACAGCCAATGGAATTTGATGACATAGTTTATTTCAGTTATGGAAGTGCTCATTGTTTATGAGGAATTAGTATATTGCTATGTTCGTACCCGTATCAGTTGATGTTCTGTGCTAGTGCTTACAGTGTTATCCATTCACATGTATGGGGTGATTCGGAGGAAACAAAATTTCATGTTGTTTGGATCTATTATTAACTTATTTTCTGTGCTTTATGTAGCAAAACATGTTTAAATCTTGTCATTTCGAGGATCAAGCTGCTAACAGGAGGGAGTTACAACTAATAAATATGCGCAAAGAAATGGTTCAATATCTTCAGACTGGCCAGGAATCTATCGCAAGGATTCGAGTAAGTTGGAGTTATAGCTGTTACCTTGGCATGGTTCTCACTATTTCATTCTTAGAAGACTAAATTACTTGCTCCACATAGGTACATATGAACATTGTCTGGATAACCTCCTGAACCAATTTTGTGTTCAATCCACCCCCCTTCTCCCCAACCTAACCATTTCAATTCGGTCAAATCTACCCCTTAATAAGTTGTTGTTTTTTTGTTCTTCTCGTACATGATGAGTTTATAGTTCAAATTGTGTAGTGTAGAGGACACCCTAACTTATATTAGAAAATACATTACAAACATTTCATTACTATTTTTTTGATAGGTTAGTACATCTAATAATAAATTAACCTTATAGATAGAGATACAAAATCTATCTAAAAATAATGATGAAAAAATTCAGTGTATTTTTGTAAAGATAAGTTATGATGTTTGTTCTCACTTATAGAATTTGAACTTAAAACTTGAGGAGAAACAAGAAGACAAATCTTATTAAGGGGAAGATTGCTTCTCACCTCTTTGTCCTCAATTACATCTGAAAGTGATTTGTAGACTTTATTGTGATGCAAAGCGTGGAGATTGATAAATAAAAGGCCATGCAGTACCAGATGTGCGCTCTGCGCATGTGTGGATGGGGTAATTTGGACTTTTCATTTTTATTCTTAACATTTTCTAATAATATCATTATTAATCATAGGTGGAGCACATTATTCGGGAGCAGAATATATTGGCTGCCTACGAGATCGTGAGCTTTTTGTGAATTTGTTCTGGCAAGAGTTCCTATTGTTGAGGTTCAAAAGTAGGTTCTGCTTTATGAATTGCAACCAAATTACAATTTGTAAGCCATGACTCAAGATTCTTTTTTTGTCACTTAACGGAATATGATTAACAACTATTAATTTTATCATGGAGCAGGAATGCCCCTTAGAACTGCGTGAAGCAATTGCTAGTATAATCTTTGCATCAGGAAGATGTTCAGACTTGCCTGAGCTAATGCATCTCCGTAATTTGTTTACCACCAAGTATGGAAAGGAATTTGTTGCCGGCACTATGGAATTGCGCCCTGACAGCAGTGTGAACCGCACAGTAAGTAGAAGCTCCAACATGTGTCTTTTCTATTTCAGAATTAAGAATTGATTAAACATAAAAATGAGGATCTCTTACAGTTGCAAAATTTTGCATCTTTTATAATACAGATAATCGAAAAGCTCTCAGTGAAGGCTCCATCAGGTGAATCAAAGCTAAAAGTCTTGAAAGCTATTGCCCAAGAGTACAATATTGAATGGGATTCATCTAATACTGAAGCAGAATTCAACAAGAAATATGAAGATCTACTGGTAGCATTACTTATTCCCTGATTATTAGACATGAATGCATATGAAAGGTGTTTCATGTGACATCTTCAAAGCAGGTGTTTGCATTACTGCTTTCAATAGCGAATAAAAACTTTCATAATAATTGAAGAACTGCACGTTTGATATTTCCATTGTTGGGCTTAACATAGGCCATTTGGTGTTCCAGTTGAAAGAATTCAGTTTACCTTTTCGCTCATCCTGCTCACAAGACACTGCTTTCTCTATCAAATATTCAGCTAAGAATCTTGGACTGTCAGCTGCATATTCCACATTCATCTTCACATTAGGGTTATATGTCCCATATTTCTAGTCCAGTTTATATACTATAGGGTTCTGACCCCTTTTTTGGACTTGTAGATTTGGTCTAATCTTATGTCCTTACCACAATTATTATGTCCTTACCACAATTGGCATGTCCATGGATTGATTTTGGTTGCTGCACAACACAATGAGAACTGCAAAAACAATGCCTATTGGTAATGTAGAAGATTTTGTTGGCTGTTTACTGTGAAAACGGGGCCTAATGATTTTGTAAACATGATGCAGTTGATTAAGGAATTTAGAAGAGAATATACGCATCCATAACTCCATCGAGAACTAAATGTTCAGCTAATTTTGAAATGTGAGTAATCTAGAAATTCACCTCATTTATTATGTGTTGGTATGCAGGACGGCTCGGGATCTTCAGTCCACCAGGTCCAGCCACCTATCATTGAGGGTTCAGTGAGCTCACCAGTTGCTTCTGCTTCAAGAGATAAGCTGGCATCATTGAATTCACCTGTCATTGACGCCGAAAAACATCAAGTTCACGAGTCTCCGACTTCACCAGCTGGAGGTACAAGAGCTTGTGTTGCCACTAAGGGCAATGTGGCAACCACGGAGCATCACTCCCCTGCCGAGGAAATATCCACCACCTGCCCAAGTTCGTCAGATGCGCTGGAGAAAGCCCGAGCTGCTATTGCAGCTGCCACCCGTGCATCTGCTGCTGCTCGTGCGGCAGCTGAACTTGCGAAAATCAAAATTACAAGCCAGTGACGCCTCCAGTTACAGCAAGGCGAGTCAGGAAATTCACGAATTACAAATCTGGCAACACAGCACCAGTACCGATTGAAATATATTTCATTGAATAAATAACATCATATGAGGAGCTTGGCTTCCTGTCCTCCTTTGAATGGAATCAAAGAAAATATTTGTGTTTTGCCTGTTTTGGAAAGCAAAAATGTCACATTTACTGTTCATTTGCTTTTATTATCATGGATAATGCTGGTGCAACCATAACTGTTGTTAAAACGACACGTCACTGTGCAAAATGCTAAGGGTAGTAGATGCTCCCTGCAAAATACAGATTTGTTTTGTTTTGTTACAAGTCAAATTTAAATTATGTTTAAAGAAAATTGTATCTTTTATCTGGCGTAAAAAAAGATGAAAGTAGCGTTGGTTCTTTGTCAAAAAAATTTTTCATCTCACTTCTCCCTCTACCGCATGCGAACCATCCACCCCGCATGCAATAAATATTTCGTGCATTAAAAAAATTTGGTACGTCAACTTCCGCCCGTGCGATCGGTGCTCATGCCTCCGTTAAAAAAGCGCCGCCACGTGGGACTGCTTACGAGATTTTCGTGCGATCAAATAGGAAAGAGCACGCACAAGAAGGAAATATTTATAGCCGTGCAGTTAAAAAAAAAAAAAAAAGGAAACCGATTTGCCGAGATTTTCGTGCTGCTAACAAGTCGTTAGCCAATGAGTAATGAAAGCCCTGAGTTTCAAAAAAAAAAAAATAGAAAAGAGCACGCACAAGAAGGAAATATTTATAGCCGCGCAGTAAAAAAAGAAACCAATTTGCCCTTTTCACCGTGATTCCCGAGCAGAATAAAAAAGGAAACAAGCTCTCCATGCGACATCACCTCCTCTCCAGCGAGTCCGCGATTTATCTGCCCGTCTCCGCTTGGGAGCACCCCAATTGTCGTCCTCCCATAGCTGGCCGTGCCGACGCCGCCCGTGCCCGCCCGCAAGTGGACGCGCCGCCGCTGCACGCCGCACACACTCGCCGTAGGTAGCCGCGCCGCCGCCGCCGTGCACCCGCCACACCGCAGGTAGCCGTGCCTCCGCCTGAGTTGTGGTTTGGGAGATTAAGTGTAGTTGTGCTGGTATGTCTCTCAAACCCATTGCTTGCTTGGATTCAATGCTACGAGTTCCTTAATCTGTGCTAAGTCACGGTTCGATTCGGTTCTCACTTCTCACCATTAGGTCCTTCTTCTCTGCTCCCTATCCATCAAGATCCACCGCCAGGGGGTAACTGCTGACCATGGTGGCCGCACCGCTGAGTTGATGCACCAGCCAACGTCGCTTCTCGCCACCCCTCGGACGAGGCCGTGCGGCCAGCCATGTTCCTCAATGCCGATGCAGACATGTATTATAGGTTGGTTCTAATGTCTCATCATGAATTTTAATTAGTATGTGCCGATGCAGACATGTAGTCATCATTGTGGGCTCCGAGTCCTATGTGCTAGCTAGCAGAGAATTGTAATTGAGCTTTGAAAAGAAAAAGAATTGGGTTCTTGACCTGCGGCTAGCACCGCTGCATTCCTGGCTACTACTTTCAAACTGATTCATGTCGTTGTTGCTTTCAGGTGAGGGAGGACAAAGATTAGCGAGCGGATATGGAAGCTGTAGGAGCTCGTGCCCAACAGTGAGTTATCGCATGATTTTTTCCCTTTTCACCCCTGGTCGATCGAATAGAACAACGGAAGGTAGATAAACTAACGACCAGTTATTGCGTGACATGCTGGATTTGGTCTTGGACTATGTCAAGTATCTTTAGAAGCAGGTCTGGGTATATGTCCACATCCAAAAACTATTCTTTTCTGCTGAGTGATTTGGGATATTTTTTTTTTCCTTCCTGGAGAAACTATAATTGCACATACATGACTTAATTTAATATTGCTCCTTATTGCCAATGATGTTTCTGAGTTCTGATGATAACACTGGGAGGCTTATCAGGTCGAATTCTGAAACTCTTGTCCTGCTACTGTTATTTTATAGAAATTTTTTCAATAATTGAGGGAAAAAATTCAATGGCTCATATTAATCGAGAACTACCGATCCAACGGCAACGAAAGTAGGAGGCAATGGGAGGCGGTACGGAGGCAACGGGAGGCAATTTACGTGTCTATGACGGATTGGGCCATATTAGCAAAAAATCGCCTTCCATTGCCTCCCCAAATGTGGGGATCAGGATAGAGCGGTAATTGTATTTTCGTAGTAGTTTTTATTTTTGATAAGAGTAAAACGGTAACTCCATCAAGCCGCTGTACGGGCGCCGACGGCTTCCGGCCCAAGACCGACCAAGGCCGCTGCTATGCACGCCGGCAGGTAATAGCTGCCCACGGGACGGCGGACCCAGGTTGTGCCGCCCGCCATGGCTTGATGCTGATTCGTGCCGTGCGTGCGTCTGGATTGGATTTCTAAAAACGTTTGTGATTCATCGAAATTCCAAACTGGAAATTGCGATTTCAAACATGGCCTGGGAAGCATGTGCATGTGCATCTTGTCTAGGATCGATGGGCGCCATCATCCTCGGCGCCCGGCGGCGTGCCTCACGACGAAGCTGCCACCGTGATGATCGCCTCATCGACCATCTGGCTTGCTACTTCGCCCGGGCCTGCGGTCTCCGGATCTCGCGAATGCCCGCCGAGTTTCGACGATGTTTATGTCCTTTATTATTCTCAAACTTTTGATTTGACTCACCCATTATGAGCTAGGAGCTAGGTATTGATATAGGATCAACCAATAGCTGACAAAAGTTGAATTCTTAAACAGGCCATATGTTGAAGTATAAGAGAGAAAGCATACGAATCTTGGCGAACTTTTTATTTAGTGAATTGTGATTAGCTGATAGTGTGGTAAAGTTTTTGTGATTGCACCATTTGAGATAGTTGTATTTGGGGAGTATACATTTGTTCTACCTGGGTTCACTGGATAATGCATTCTTAGCTATCAGTTTTCCTTACACCATATTTTGACAATAGATGAGGGTACTAACTTGTGGTCATTCAAAGAAACTATTCATTATCTGTCATATTTTTTTAGATAATGTTATCTGTCAGATTTATAAAGATTTATATTCTTTAGAGGAAACAAATAGGTTTGGAACAAAATTTTGTGAGAGTGAACCTTACTAATTGGAGAACTAATAGTACGAGGGGTAAACAATGTATTTCCTGTTATATGCTTGCCTCTGTACTCACCGGTCTAAACAGAGTAAAGAAACCAATACTTCACTTGAACAGAAGGTGCACGTTCAGAGTTTTGCAGCAGCTTGATCATTTTCAACTTCAGATCAGGAGAGTAAGCAGTTGTCTCATCATCAGGCTGTAAAGGCGCGCTGTTCTTTTAAAAGGTATATCAAGGGCGATAGTAGCATCGCATTGTGAAACACAAGAATAACACCATAGAGTTATGCATAGTCATGGTAAAATTTTTACCAATATAGTTTCATCTTTACTATTTATATGTACAGTGAAGATTTGTGTTGGCTTGCAATTTTTGTTATAATACATAGGACTTTTCAAATACTACGTACACATTTCATATCTCTGTTTTTTATATATTCTTCCCTTACACAACCGTTTTTCATTGCCATCACTCCACCTCATTGTCAAAACTATTTGTTGTCTCTAAAATAATACTCTATGCTATGAAACTAAATATTGTTTCTTACAAAAGTGACAAGAAGAGTTGATGGACACGCCAAAGTCAAATGGTGATCGGGTACCTTTTAGAGACCTTACAAATACACTGGATGGAAGTGATCGCACAAATACCCCATCAATAGGTACTGTTTTTTTCAGAGTGCTACTTTATTTGCCATTTGCCATATGTCTTATAGATACATAACAATTTTGCTATGCTTAAATTTTTCAGATTGGAACACAACAGATGAAACCGATGAAAACAGTGACTGGCTCCATAGGCAGTCAACCTACGATGATGCATCGGGCACACATTTTTAGCCATTGCTTGATATTCTGAGCAATCCATCCTAGCATGCATTCATTGAAGTGGCATTCCGTTATATATCTATTGTCTGGATATGCACTAGGTCCCATAAACCAGCTTGGCTGCTGTCCAAAGCAGCGTAAGCGTGATCTTGACAGAGCTCGAAATGCGGCAATGTCTCCCTGAACAAAGGGCACTACTGAATAAGAGAAAGCGTGAATCGTATGCATCCAAAAAAAAAAGGCAAAGATGTTACAAATGACTCCAGAGGAGACTGCCCAGTCAATAGGTATGTAAATAAACCATTTAATTTTGAGTGAAAATATCGTGATGCTGTAGGATACTTACTATATCAATATGTTTTTAGACGGACTCGTCCCTTCAAGCATTGGAGTTCCTGTTAATATTGACGATGCTTTGACCGGTACTGATATCAACATTGCTCATGAAATGGGTACACTTTTTATAGATATGGTGGCTTTGTTTTTAGTTATAAAAGAGTTTGAACTAACAAAAGTAATTGACAATGTTGTACAAACTTTATTGTCACATTATTTTAATTATTATTATATGTTCTTCATGATTTAGACGTTGAGACCCATCCCCTCGAAGATGTCGTCACGTGCCCAAAAGGTAGTAATCGCGATTACTTTAGAGCATGAAGGGCTGCAATGTCTCCTGAAACAAGGAGACAAGTGAACAAGAGGCGACGTGAGTTGTATGCGATGAAAAATGCAAACAACAATGTTGCAAGAATGATAGGAATGACTCAAGAAGAGAAGAAGTTGAAGCGAAAGGAGTACAACAAAAATTACAATACGTCCGTGAGAAAACACCGAGCCAACACTTTGCATCCGGACTCGATCGCCATGGAGAGCCCTCACTGCAACCCTACACCTATTTTCCCTTCTCCACCTCATACGCCTAAAGCGGCTTCAATTGATATGGAGATACCCGAATTTGGTGGCACACTGTTTTACATCCGCCGATTGTAGTTGATGATACGAGGAAGTTGAGACCCCCGATTTCGATCGGCACATACCATACATAGGCATCGGGTGAACAATGGAGAGAGAAATGCACTTATATCCCGTCGCAATAAGGCTTTTGAATCAAATCTTTGGAAGAATGACTAGAGGTTGTGCAAATGGAAATAGTTGTGATGCGAACGCGGCGATACACAATCGAAAGTGTGGTTCATAACGGTACATATATTATTTATATGTCGTCATTTTCATTCACTCTTTATTCCAAAACTCATACCATTTGGTTCCTGGATGGTGTCACCACGAGAATCTAGAGTTCCACCTCCTATTGATTTCACATGCACGCAAACACAACTGTTTGTAGTTGATGGTACCTCTCCGATGCCTCCCTTTGCCTAATAATTGCAAAGGCACACGAGACACAACCGTCTGTAATTGATGGTACCTCTCCAATGCCTCCAAACGGAGCACAAGCTGATATGCCAGACGATATGGTCGAGGATGGTATTTTCTTTACTAATTTTTGTCAATTTTGCTTACCTTATATGCCATTATGTTCCGTGAGTCATGCATATATGTGCTTGTGTTTTGTACGGACTATGATGCAAGGATGGTATTTTCTTTACTAATTTTTGTCAATTTTGCTTACCTTATATGCCATTATGTTCCGCGGAGTCATGCATATATGTGCTTGTGTTGTGTCACGGACTATGACACGGATGTCATATTTGAGGAAGACATTGAAGAGGAGGAGGCGTACTTTTTCGCCGGACAAGGTACAACGGTTAATAAAAAAAAGGTTTTTCGCAATTGCAAAACACGTGTATAACATCAATGTTTTGGCGGAATCACGGCGAGGATGGAGGCGAGCACAATGACGACGCGGATGTCGGGATAGCCGATGTCCGGATCCATATGGACGGGGTTTATGCTAATCTCCCATCGAGTCGCACATGCTAAAATCGGTGGAAAACTTGCAAGCACTGCGAGGCAAAGAGGATCAGGGTGAACCACCGGTTTTCCAGCCGTCGGGTGCCACAGATTAGTCTTTCGGCCCTCGAGACACCGGATGAGCTCACTAGGTTGTATACAAGCTCGGATGTCGATGCTAGGCACTTCGTTGCAAACATCGGATATTTCAATGGCCACTTCTCTTTCACTTCTCTATCGCCACCTAGATCGTGTGACCACAAACATGAGAACACGTGGTATCTACACGTTACGTGCTCATGGATGATTTACCATAACATACGTCTTTTGGTAAAGAGGATGGTGTTGAAAAGAGACACCTTGAGATTTATTTTACGACGACGATCCGTCCCTCGAGCATCGGATGAGCAAGTGTCGTAAGCAGTGCGCTGAAAAAGACAGGGAAGTTATTGAGCAATTGGTTGGGATTCTTAATGAGAATCCCTACTCTAAAGAACTACTGGCGTATGGGACACGTTGAGAACGTCGAGGATTATCGTATTGAGTTCAACCTTGACCAGCAGCTTGACCAGAGAACATATAACAAGCCTATCGCAAAAGAGGTGGCCGCCGTCTGGGTTGAGGGGAGTGAGCGTCTAGGCCAATTCCAGCATAGTGTGGTCCTGCAAGGGAGGGACCGGTCCATACATGGCATCCGGCTCATATATGGCATGCTATGACTTTTCGCCCCCAAAGGGTGAGCTCGGGTGGCACAATTGCATTCCGAAAAAAATGTTACTATGGATCAAGTTGAGAGAGCTCGAGAGATCCGCAAAAGGCGTGATGAGAAAGATGGTACGACTGATGGCGATGACGATGGAGGTACCTTGAATGCTTTTCATTAATTCAATATAAACTTAGTTCTGTTGTATCATAATACTAATTCGACCATTTTCTCCTTGTAGAACCTCTTGGAAATGTATGTGTATCCGTGCGCGACTACTACTGCTACAAGTTCTAGATGCGGCCAAATGTATTTAATCCAATACTCTATGGCGGCCGACTTTTCCAACGATTTCTTTGTCGACACGTACATCAAGATTGAGAGCTCGCGTTTGGACTACATCTGGAACAATCAAGACTCTTTGAGAGCTGACCTATATCAAGGCACGGTGGGACGGCATGCATGCGGGTGAAGGGAGTGCGAGAATGCCGGAAGGCGTCTTGTGTTGTCTTATTCATTCATTGGAGGACCCCATGATATGAGGCGTCGGTACATGGATACAATGGCTCTCGTCTTGAAAAGTATGGTATACCTGATATCTTCCTCACGATGGCGTGCAACCCTAAGCGGGACGAGATCAAGAATGAACTTTATCCGGGCCGACATAGCGGGACCGTCTAGATCTCGTCACACGAGTC
The DNA here is from genome assembly GCA_015847255.1 of Hyparrhenia diplandra. Lineage (NCBI taxonomy): Eukaryota > Viridiplantae > Streptophyta > Magnoliopsida > Poales > Poaceae > Hyparrhenia > Hyparrhenia diplandra. Next base: position 16,903 of record JADLZK010001655.1, read on the forward strand.
TTTAGAGCAAAGTTAGATGCAATGAAGAAAATGTTGATGGAGAAAGACATCCTTGGGGAGGTGAAGGCCTACGTATATGTGGTGGAGTTCCGAAGAGGGGTTTGCCGCATGCACACCGGTTACTAATAATGGAACGGAAGTACAAGCTCACATGTCCTGAAAGCAATATGACATGATTATCGGTCTTGAGCTACCAAACAAGAAGAAATACCCCGAGCTCTACAAGATGGTAACAAAGCATATGATGCATGGTCCCTGCGGGAAGCTTAATCCATTTTTCCGTGCACGGTGGTTAAAGGCTTAATGCAAGAACCATTACCCTAAAGCATTCGTGAGTCAATGTCACAAGGAAAGGATTCATACCCGTCTATCGGCAACACAATGATGGGCGTGCGAAAAAGTATGAGGCCATTTCTTGGACAACCCGATGGGTCGTGCCTTACAACCCTCGTCTCTCGGCCTGCGTACCTTCAAGCGCCATATATAAATGTTGAAGCATTTGGGAGCATCAACAAAGTAAAGTACATCTTCAAGTACATATACAAGGGACATGATAGGGCATCGGTGGTGATGAGGGAGGTGACAAAGCCGATAAGCGGGCGGCGTTGATGAGATCGGACAATATAGAGAGGCCGGTTGGGTGACGCCCGGAGGCGCTATGGCGGATATATGGCTTTGACTTGAGCAAGAACTATCATATCCGATAACAACTTATTTGCAGCTTCATCTTCCGGGCATGCACATGGTGTCATTCCATAAAAGGACAAGGTTGACAGGGATTGTTAATAAGCCGGACGCTTGAAGATTCAATGTTATTTGCGTATTTTGATTATAACAAAGCGCATGAGGCATCCCGTGGAATCTTGTATCGGGACTTCTCGGAGCATTTCACTTGGCAAAGTATAATGGCAAATTCTCGCGACCTAGAAAGAACTCTGTTTTCCAAGTTGGTAGAGTCATAACGGCTCATCCCGCGAGAGGGAGAACGCTATTTTCTTCGTGTCCTCCTAAATAATGTTCTTTGGTGCTACCTCAAACGAACACCTTAGGACCGTCAATGGAGAGTCGCTACCTTCATTCCGTGGAAGGCTGCAAAGGAGGGGTCTAATCGAAGAGGACAATTGTCGGGGACGAAAAAATAATCGGCCCACGAGCAAAATGGGCCCAAGACAATACGCCCAAGGGCCCAAAAAGACGGGACCGGTGGGAAGACGACGCTGGACGTAAAAAACCCACAACGTATAACGGGCTAGGAGATAGCCGGAAGGACGAAGGACGGCCCCTGGCCAGAAAGTTTACAAAGAAGGACTTAATACACAGGACATCCTTTTGGCCCAATAAAAGGACCAAAGCAGCCCAACTCCAGATACTCCTCTAAACGAGGCCCAACTTGCTAAGTCAACCCCCCAGCCAGGCCAGAAGGGCCCAGGGTGAAACTCGAGGAGTTATAGAAATAAAAATAAAGAGCCGTTGGGACCAACGTTAGTGTGGAGAAGGAGGACTAGAAAAAGCAAACTGCATAACAGGCTTGTTACAGCCCATTGGTTTATAGGCCAAATCGGCCCACACAAAACATCGACCCATACGGCCCGCTCTCGCCGAAACTCCGCTCCCTAACCCGAAAGGTGGGAGCCTGGGGGCCAAGTTCCGCCTCGCCCGAGGGCGTGGGTGAAATCTCATGTTTGGTTTTGGAAATTGATGACACACTTGTGCACTAATCCCTTTGCTCTAAGTGATGACTTGAGATAGGATTAGGTTGATGACAAGGAGCATGATGATCATGAACATGGACGATAATGATGGACATGATGGATCGTCAAGCTCGGTGATCGGCTTGAGAGGAACCCGGGAGATCAAGGCAAAGGTATCTTGATAGGGTTTTCCTTTCGGTGATCAAGACACGATAGAGCGAGTGATCACATTATAGGATAGATAGCCGACTATCAAGAGGGAATCTTTGCGACAATCCTTTGGTGAAGTGCTTCTAGGTCCAATTGACTTGCATATTGCATTTAGGACAATGAGAGCACTAACTCGATCTTGCCTAACTTATCGACGAGCTAACATGCATGATAACGTGATCATCTTCGAACGTGTTGGCAACCCATGGCAAGAGGCGAAAGCAAAAGTTGAAGCAAAGAGCAAAAAAAGTTGAAGAATCACCGTCTGGGGGTGACGGACGCTGGCTCGGCCGGGACGCACCGACCGGTGGCTCCGGTCAGTGCATCTGGCGTAGAGCTCTGCAGCCGTGTTTGGCCGGAAGCGCCGACCGAAGCCGGACCCGACGCTTCGGTGTTGACCGAACCCCCGGCCGACGCTGAGGGGAGAGGGGCGCCGGCCGTGGGCCGTCGCTTGTCGGTAGCGGCCGGAAGCACCGACCGGACCCTCGACCCAGGACCGCTAGTGGTTCCGGCCAAGGTCCTCCCCGCCCGGTCTTGCCGAGAAGGAATTTTTTAGAGCAACGGCTCTATTTCGAGGGAGCTCTATATATATCCATTTGGCCTGGTTCATTGAGTTCTCTCTTGCACATTTGAACACTCTAACTTGCTAGTGAGCTTGTGAGACTCCTCTCCACTCATCTCTCCATCCATAATTCGTATTCTTGGTGAGATTGAGAGTGATAGAAGTGCATTGCATTGGTGATTGCATCTAGAGGCACTTCATCCTTGGAGAAGCCGCGGGATTCTTGTTTTCTTGGGAATTTGCTCGGTTCCCCTAGCGGCTTGGAGCAAGAGGCGGTGTTGAGCTCAAGTGGAGCTTGTTTGAGGCCACTAGGTGGTGATTGTGAGGGGTCGTTCCTTACCCTGCGAGGAGAATCGCGAAAGGAGCACTAGTGGATTGCTCGTGGCTTGTTGGACCCTCTCTTATGATCGTTTGCTTGAGCTCCCATAGGGGATTTGGCACCGGCCATTGCTTAGCATACGCCAAGTGAGTGTGTCGCCACAACGGGGACTTAGCGTGCCGGCAAGCACGTGAACCTCGTTGAAAAATCATCGTGTCACTTGTTCTTGCTCGTTGGAGATTTCTTGGTGATCACGGTGATTGGCTACAACCTCGACACTACACCTGGTGGTATTGTATTCTAGCACCTCTTGCATTACTTTGGTAGTATATCTTGTTAGGGTGCTTAGTGTGAGTAGCTTGTTTAGTTAGCTTAGCCTTGTTAGCTCCTAGTGGTAGAATTAGTTAGTGTATCTTGTCCACCTAGGAGTAACTTAGCAACCTAGCCTTTGAGTGTGTTTAGAGATCATAGAATTGCTAGAATTGTGTAACGAGTAACCTCCTAAATTATATGGCCCACATGCACATCATTGTCTCTAAGACCTCTAATGACCATGCATGTACACCGAGATAACTTAAGAAGCCCCTGTTGATAACTCATACCGGGATCAACAAAGGAGTAGTTACAACATTACAAAGACTTTTAATAAAAATATAAATCGGAGTGCGGAAGAATTATAATATTAATTTACAAAACATGAATAAGTTGCTTTGAGTAAACTTAACTTTATTTATGAAGCAGAGAAGAACTAGAAGACCAGATTATGTCGAGCCCACCGACATAACAGCAGTTAATGTACTCGAGTCAAGACACGCAGCGAGGGGTTAACAAACCCTGAGTACGGGAGTACTCAACAAGACTTACCCGACTAAAGAAAAATAGGAGAAGACTCAGGAATGCAGGCTGAGGGAATTCAAGGTAAGGCTTAAGCAAGAATCAAGGACTCCTTTGCGAAAAAGCTTACTAATAGTAAATCCTTACTTTCAATATTTTTAGCACAATTTAGTATCTCACCTATTCTAGGTGATTTTAAACTAGAGCACATACTTCTTAAATATTCCATCACTTATTCCAACTTTTCATTGTTCCATCTTTAAACTACGATGTGAGGGGGGAAACCGAGTCTCCATATCCGAGAAGCACGGCGATTTCGAAATCGATTAACCCAGCTGGGGAGTTCTTTCCACACGACATATGTAGCACTTAAGCTTGCATATATCAACCCTTTCTTGGATACTCAAAACGGAACCGCGTCCTACGCCACCCGAGAGCACAGTACACCTCACACCCGGGGAATCTAACCACACGGGCATCCAGGACTTTAACCCACGAGTGTACACGCTACTCCCGCCATCTCTCCACTCCCGGTGCGCGGTTTATGCGTTTCGATTTGACACCCCGAGATCGGGCTTACCGGAGTATGTGGTCATTACTAGTTTCGGACCGACACTGGGGTGACACCAGTGCGCAGGCGTGCCATTGGCCAAAAGACCTCAGCGCAGGTTGCGTTCCAAAGTCTCGGTCCACATTGCCTACAACGAGCGGTCCTTAATCGACAAGCCGGAAATACTACACCGAGACTCCATTCTCGGTGCAAATTACCCGACGGTCTCAAATTTCAATACCATATCCCGGTATGGTTTCATCATATAACATCCTTGTTCATCAAATGCCCATTCGGGCTATCATAAAAGACTTGTCACATTTTGACTCAAAAAGTCTAACTAGTTTAGCACGGCTAAGCATTTCTAAGTATTTTTACCAAAACGGGTTGCCAAGGTAGATATCATAATAATCAAGGATTGGTAATGCATCAATTAGGTTATCACACAACTCCTACCACCTAATGCAAGTGTATAAAGCAAAGGTGATATCAAGCTTTGTAAAAACCGAAGGAATGTTTAAATGAACCGGGGCTTGCACGTGTTGTAGGGAAAAGTTAGATTCCGTAGAAGGATCACCGAAGTCACACTTGGCACCAACACCATCGGTGGATGAATCTTCTTCGGCTCTCGACCATTGTGAACCACATCACACTCTCATTTACTACACATAAATGATGATGCATGCTTTAGCATGATGAAGTATAAATATGATGCTTGATGGATGCACGAAATGATAAACACTTGAGTATAACTTTCCTTCACGATAAAGTTGCAACCCAACAAAACCACTTGTTGAACTACTCTACAAGATATCATCACCATTGCCTAAGAAGTTCTCAAGGACCATTTGATTGTGGTATGATCCAAGATTCACAAAACAATCCCAAGATCACACAAAACCTAAGTCACTATATACTAATTACTTACATTTTCTAATTAAACAAATAAAGCATAAAATAGCAAACAAATAAACTATCTTAAAATGACTCCAAACTTTTTCTACAAGCAGGTCCTATCATAAAACAGAGGCAAAATAATTTTTATGACCACAGGACAAATATTTTATTTTCTAAAAATCATAGAAGACACATTTTTTAATTAAAGAAGGTAATTTTTAAACATAGCAAAAGTACTGAAAACACAAGTTTCATATTTTTCATAAATACTAGACATCAAGAAAAGGCTACACAGAAATTTTCTGAATTTTTAAAGCTAAACCTGAATTTATATGAAAATAACAAAAATTAGATACTATTCATTGAAAGCGTAAATTCATAAAACATTTTATAAAATGGAAAACGGCATTGGGCCTAAAGCCACTTTCATTTCGGCCCAAAGATTGTGCCGAACAGTAGCAGGTCGGCCCAGGTGCCATGCTTGGCCCGAAAGTTTTGCTAAAATGACCTTGTACTTTTGTAAAATCACAAATAAGGCCAAACCACTATTGAACACTATTAAAATGAGTCACAGACTTTGCAACCAACCCCCTGTTCTTTCTTCTATTCTTGTTTTCTCGGGTCCCTAGCCACACCCGAACAGAGAGCACCCGACCCACGACGGTGGCTGTGTGAAGCGAATTAATTGGCCCACCTGTAACACCCGGCCCAATAAGGATGTGGCCCAAGAGGGGGCCTATGAGTGCTGGCGTGCACATATTTAGTACCACCTTGCTAGTTGAGCAAGGGTGGAGTCAACTTATAAGCCTTTGCCTACCAACCATATCACCTTCGAGGTTAACCCTTTTACACGGCGAGGACGAAAGTGTAAGCAAGGTGCTATGTATGCGCGTGCGGCGCGCCCCGGAAGGGCCGTGCGGTGCGGCTTTGGAGGGCGGGGTGTTACAAATGGTATCAAAGCCGATCCTTGCGGTTTCACGAGGCTCTTTGTAGTCGTAGTTGTTCGGGCATGGGGTACATGTGCGACGCTGGATGCAATGCGACGTGGCCAAGAGGGGAGGTCCCGGTTAAGTTGGCACTCGGCGAGGACGTCGAGTCCTTTGAGGGGGGGTGTATGTAACACCCGGCCCAATAAGGATGTGGCCCAGTAGGGGCCTATGAGTGCAGCGTGCACATGTTTAGTACCACCTTGCTAGTTGAGCAAGGGTGGAGTCAACTTATAAGCCTTTGCCTACCAACCATATCACCTTCGGGTTAACCCTTTTACACGGGACGAAAGTGTAAGCAAGGTGCTATGTGTACGCTGGCGTCGCGCCCGGAAGGGCGTGGTGGTGCGGCTTTGGAGGGCGGGGTGTTACAACCGAGCTCTCCCGGCGAAAAGAAAGGGTAGCAGCACCTCCGACACCTCTAGGCTACCCAAATCCCCCACTTAAACGAACCACAACTAGCCCCTAAGCCGCGACGACCATGCGCGCGGAGCGGGCGGCAACATGGAACTTCGCCCGGCGGCCGGCGTTCCGACCGCTTCGATGCGGAAACGAGTAAACGGATGGCACAGCGTGACTAGAATCTCACCACTATTTCGGTGCTCACGCCGGGTTTGAACCGGAATGGGGGAGCCGGGTACGACGGGCGAGAGCGTGCGGTGGCGGTGCGCTCGACCGGCAAGCTCAGCGTTCCGTGCGACCGAGATGGCACAAGGAAAAGGAAGAGCCGATGAACACCGAAGGACATGGCGAACTCAGCGCGATGAAAGAAAGGTAAGAGGTGTATCTCCAAGAGCTGGCCACGGTGAGGTGGCCTCGGCGCCATGGCGATGCCGCCGCGATGGCAACGGCAAGACGTGGGTCGTTAGGCGGAGTTAGACAAAGACGAAAGCGGGCTCAACGGAAGCGCAACGTCAAGACGAACATGACTGTGCGCTCAATTTGGATGGATGGGCTTGGTAACGGTGGCGCAGCAAGACAAAGCGGCTGGCGGCGGTGGCGAGCTCCGCTTTCGGCCATGGCGGCGATGAGCGCGCGAGGAAAGAAAACGAGGCGCCGGTAAAGGTTCGCCTAAACAACAAGGAGGCAAACTCCAGCTTTGCTTGCTCCAAGATGAGCTTCCGACCACGCGCGTCGATTGCGTGTCCAGCGCCGTAAGAAGCACGGCGGCAGCCAAAATAGGCACGGCGTGGACGCGGCAAAAGCAAGCAAATGGCTTACGAAATTATTATGTACTAGTCCGTGTTGCTTCTTTCTTCTTCAAATATCTTCCAAAATTACATAGCAACAAGAAAATCTCCAAAAAACGAAAGTTGCTCCACTTATCGGGATCTTCATCTTTGCCTTAAGGACCATCCCCAAATTTTGAATAATTTGAAAACTATGAAAAAAAAAAAAGGGGGCGAGAAAGGGGTTGGAATCTAGGGTTTTTGGAAACCAAAACAAATCAAACTTGTTTTTGTCCAAATCCTTTGTTTAGGCGGTAATTAACACCTAGGGTGTTCAGCCCTTCCCCTTACGAGAATCTCGTCCGAGATTGTGAAGCTAAAACTTTCAAAAAGATGACAGTGGGCTTTCGCAGTTTTAAAACTATGCCAAAGATTACAACTTGCTAGTGATACGAACGGTTACAAAACCATTCAAGGATTTAGAGAGGATACAAAGATTATTTCTTGGGACTAGTGATACATCTATTACATAGCAAAGCCTCACTCCAAAAACTTAGACAGACGAGGACAATGAAGAAACACTAAGAAGATAAATAACCAAAACGCAATAGGACCCCAACAGATCCAAAAAACAGATGAGATCGAGGAGGCACAAAATGTCCGAGGAAGGCAACGAGAAGGAATCCTAAGGCCATAAGCTAACCGGATGTAGATTCGACCTTCTAAGGCGGAAGCTGGACTTCTTCCTCAATGAGACACACAACAACCTTTTGTCCCAAGAACTTTGGATTTTGCGAGTAAGAGCTTGAGCTTGAAGTAACTGGCTTCCACGTCTTCTCCCTCGGCTCAATTATTTCTTGAGCTAGACAGCTTCACCTTGGAAGAGGAGATCGACTCTACGATTCTTAGAGGAGATTTGCGGTAGGATTTGGAGAGACGGTAATGGTGAAGAAAGGCATCCGGGTTGCGTTTTATAACATGGAGGAGCAGATAGAGACGTTGCGGTGTACTGAGGAAATGAAGGCGGAAAGAGAGAGTCAAGAGCAATGCACGGGTGGAGCGGCCACCAGTTATGGTGTGCTCTGTGCTCAAGCATAGGGTGACAGGATTCCCGCGACGTGGAGGCAAGCAGTGGCCGAAGCCATGGAGGGGTCCGGTACGGTGTAAAGGTGAGGACTGCGGCAGATATGGCGCACCAGGAAAGAGGAGGAAAGAGAGCGTGGTGCAGAAGAAGACGTGACCCGACGGAGTGAGTGCGGCATAGCTAGGTGGCAGCACGAATGAGCACGGGAGGGTCCAAGATGGTCACGACGTTCAACAGACACGTGGCGACAATCGGATGCCACGGTGATCCCGTTATGAGCAGGGCCTTCAGAGATGGTTAATCAGTCCTTTATCTACCACTTCTCGTAGTTGAGTTCGATATACGGGTCCATCTCATAGCTGCAGTCCACAGGATGTCCTCGGTTTTGTTGCGGCACCGATCTTTGAAATATTAGAGGAGCTTGGAAATAAGCAACCTAGATCCCAAGGCAGAAACCAAAGAAGTTTTAGAGATCAAAGAGAAATTGTATGGCATCAGGCTCCTCTCTTGAAGAAACGTCTAGGAGGTCCAACGAGAGACTTGGCATGGTTCCACACGGCACAACATAAGCCGTGGCAAAGATGTACACATAACATCCTATTTGGACTAGGGTTCAAACAAAGTACACACAAGGCTTAAAGAAAAACACAACAACAATCAATATTAACATAATTTTAGATAACATGCGAAACATCATATGTGCATTTCATGAATGCTATAAGCAACATATGCAATGCAATGATGCTTGCTAATGATACAAAAAGATGATCATGAACAACTAGGATATGAAAATCCTTCCCCTTAAAAGAAATCAAATTAGGGATTTCAAAGTGACAAATCCCGTGAGATAAGTAATGGGAAAGGAATTGCGTCAAAGATATTGGCTTATAAGAAATTTGCAAAACAACAAAATTAATATCAAGATTGCAATCGAAATAAAAAGTGATTACATCCGATAAGGAGTTTTTAGAAATTCCAAAAGGAGTACGGATAGGAATTTCCAAAAAGAAGTCGCAAAAGAAGGTGAAAGCTCATTAGTTGTGGATTATGGTGAATCATGACCATAGACCCCGACATAGCGGCGCCCTCCGTGAAAGTATTTCCTTATGGCTGCGGTCCACGGGGAGACCCCAGGTTTTCGACGCTATTTCTGGTCACGGTCATGGTTCCCCACGGGACACAACTATTGCAACTCTCAACCAATATATATCAACTATCAAAGTGAAGGGATTGGCATGTGTCGGGATTGAAGGAATTGGAACTCGACACATGCATGAATTGAGAAATCAAGGAGTAGTCCGAGGCTTTTAAATAAAGTTGACATGGCAAGGTGCAAGCTTCCAAAGATTAGGAACTTATGAAGCAAAAGATTATCAAAAGAAAAATTATTATCCAAACCTAGTCCATGACTAGATTTATTGCAATAGAGCAACTATAACAAGAAATAATTGTTCTGGATGAAAGGAGGAAGAATCACATTATAAAGATGATATGATGCATGCTCGTCCTATCGTCTTCACAACGTTTGGAATACACTTTGCCTTCATTATGTTAGATGTTAGTAGGTTATAGGGCATCTTCACCGCACCAAACGAGAACTTGGAAAGCACTTAGCGTAACATTGTCGGTGAAGTTAACTCTTCCGTTGTTCCTCAAAAGATGACATGAAACTTCCTGAAATCTTTTGCTTGACTCGTCGGAAAAATCTTCACTTAAAGCTTCCAAAGCAAGCATATGGAAAGGAAGAAGATCATTTTAAGTTGTTACTTTCAAAAACTTTTAGATTACAAAATCATTTTGTAGTTTTTAAAAGTAATATTGTAGCTGGTCCTAAGTATGAGCTCCGATACCACTGTAATGAGAACCTCCTAAATTATATGGCCCACATGCACTGTCATTGTCTCTACGACCTCTACTTGACCATGCATGTACACCGAGATAACTCAAGAAGCCCCGTTGATAACTCATACCGGGATCAACAAAGGAGTAGTTACAACATTACAACACTTTTAATAAAAATATAAATCGGAGTGCGGAAGAATTATAATATTAATTTACAAAACATGAATAAGTTGCTTTGAGTAAACTTAACTTTATTTGCGGAAGCAGAGAAGAACTAGAAGACCAGATTATGTCGAGCCCACCGACATAACCTTGGTTAACGGCTTCAGTCAACACACGCAGCGAGGGGTTAACAAACCCCGAGTGCGGGGAGTACTCAACAAGACTTACCCGACTAAAGAAAAATAGGAGAAGACTCGGGAATGCGGGCTAAAGGGAATTCAAGGTAAGGCTTAAGCAAGAATCAAGGACTCCTTTTTGAAAAAGCTTACTAATAGTAAATCCTTACTTTCAATATTTTTAGCACAATTTAGTATCTCACCTATTCTAGGTGATTCTAAACTAGAGCACACACTTCTTAAATATTCCATCACTTATTTCAACTTTTCATTGTTCCATCTTTAAACTATGATGTGAGAGGGGAAACCGAAGTCTCCATATCCGAGAAGCACGGCGATTTCGAAATCGATTAACCCATCCGGGGAGTTCTTTCCACCACGACATATGTAGCACTTAAGCTTGCATATATCAACCCTTTCTTGGATACTCAAAAGCGGAACGCGTCCTATGCCACCCGAGAGCACGCGGTACACCTCACACCCGGGGAATCTAACCACACGGGCATCCGGGACTTTAACCCATGAGTGTACACGCTACTCCCCGCCATCTCTCCACTCCCGGTCTTGGCGGTTATGCGTTTCCGATTTGACACCCCCGAGATCGGGCTTCTGCAGGAGTATGTGGTCGATACTAGTTTCGGCCGACCCGGGACACCCAAGCGAGGCGTGCCATTGGCCAAAAGACCTCAGGCGCAGCTTATGCGTTCCAAAGTCTCGGTCCACATTGCCTACAACAGCGAGCGGTCCTTAATCGACAAGCCGGAAATACTACACCGAGACTCCATTCTCGATTGCAAATTACCCGACCGGTCTCAAATTTCAATACCATATCCCAAGTATGGTTTCATGATATAAAATCCTTGTTCATCAAATGCCCATTCGGGCTTTCATAAAAGACTTGTCACATTTTGACTCAAAAGTCTAACTAGTTTAGCACGGCTAAGCATTTCTAAGTATTTTTACCAAAAGCGGGTTGCCAAGGTAGATATCATAATAATCAAGGATTGGTAATGCATCAATTAGGTTATCACACAACTCCTACCACCTAATGCGATTTGTATAAAGCAAAGGTGATATCAAGCTTTGTAAAAACTGAAGGAATATTTAAATGAACCGGGGCTTGCCGTGTTGTAGGGAAAAGTTAGATTCTCGTAGAAGGATCACCGAAGTCACACTTGGCACCAACACCAGCGGTGGATGAATCTTCTTCGAAGCTCGACCATTGTGAACCACATCACACTCTCATTTACTACACATAAATGATGATGCATGCTTTAGCATGATGAAGTATAAATATGATGCTTGATGGATGCACGAAATGATAAACACTTGAGTACAACTTTCCTTCACGATAAAGTTGCAACCCAACAAAACCACTTGTTGAACTACTCTACAAGATATCATCACCATTGCCTAAGAAGTTCTCAAGGACCATTTGATTGTGGTATGATCCAAGATTCACAAAACAATCCCAAGATCACACAAAACCTAAGTCACTATATACTAATTACTTACATTTTCTAATTAAACAAATAAAGCATAAAATAGCAAACAAATAAACTATCTTAAAATGACTCCAAACTTTTTCTACAAGCAGGTCCTATCATAAAACAGAGGCAAAATAATTTTTATGACCACAGGACAAATATTTTATTTTCTAAAAATCATAGAAGACACATTTTTTAATTAAAGAAGGTAATTTTTAAACATAGCAAAAGTACTGAAAACACAAGTTTCATATTTTTTCATAAATACTAGACATCAAGAAAAGGCTACACAGAAATTTTCTGAATTTTTAAAGCTAAACCTGAATTTATATGAAAATAACAAAAATTAGATACTATTCATTGAAACAGAAATTCATAAAACATTTTATAAAATGGAAAACGGCATTGGGCCTAAAGCCACTCGGCTCGGCCCAGCACTGTGCCGAACAGTAGCAGGTCGGCCCAGTGCCATGCTTGGCCTGAAAGTTTTGCTAAAATGACCTTGTACTTTTGTAAAATCACAAATAAGGCCAAACCACTATTGAACACTATTAAAATGAGTCACAGACTTTGCAACCAACCCCCTGTTCTTTCTTCTATTCTTGTTTTCTCGGGTCCCTAGCCACACCCGAACAGAGCACCGGCCACGACGGCGCTGTGAACGACGGAGTGGCCCACCGGTGTAACACCCGGCCCAATAAGGATGTGGCCCAGTAGGGGCCTATGAGTGCAGCGTGCACATATTTAGTACCACCTTGCTAGTTGAGCAAGGGTGGAGTCAACTTATAAGCCTTTACCTACCAACCATATCACCTTCAGGTTAACCCTTTTACACGAAGCGAGGACGAAAGTGTAAGCAAGGTGCTATATGTGTGCGCGCGCGCCCCTCGGAAGGGGGCGTGCGGTGCGGCTTTGGAGGCGGGGTGTTACAAATGGTATCAAAGCCGATCCTTGCGGTTTCACGGGCCGCTGTAGTCGTAGTTGTTCGGGCATGGGGTACATGTGCCGACAATCGGATGCACGAGGCGTGGCCAAGAGGGGAGGTCCACGGTTAAGTTGGCACTCGGCGAGGACGCCGAGTCCTTTGAGGGGGTGTATGTAACACCCGGCCCAATAAGGATGTGGCCCAGTAGGGGCCTATGAGTGCAGCGTGCACATGTTTAGTACCACCTTGCTAGTTGAGCAAGGGTGGAGTCAACTTATAAGCCTTTGCCTACCAACCATATCACCTTCGGGTTAACCCTTTTACACGGCGAGGGACGAAAGTGTAAGCAAGGTGCTATGTGTACGCGTGCTGGCGCCCTCGGAAGGGCGTGTGGTGCGGCTTTGGAGGGGGGGTGTTACAACCGAGCTCTCCCCGGATAAAGAAAAGGGTAGCAAAGCACCTCCGACACCTCTAGGCTACCCAAATCCCCCACTTAAACGAACCACAACTAGCCCCTAAGCCGCACAGCCATGCGCGCGGCGGAGCGGCAACATGGAACTCGCCGACGACCGGCGTTCCGACCGTTTCGATGCGGAAACGAGTAAACGGATGGCACAGGCGTGACTAGAATCTCACCACTATTTCGGTGCTCACGCTGGTTTGAACTGGAATGGGGCGGAGCTGGTACGACGGCGAGAGCGTGCGGTGGCGGTGCGCTCGACGGCAAGCTCGCGTTCCCGTGCGACCTGAGATGGCACAAGGAAAAGGAAGAGCCGATGAACACCAGAAGGACATGGCGAACTCAGCGCAGATGAAAGAAAGGTAAGAGGCGTATCTCCAAGAGCTGGCCACGGTGAGGTGGCCTCGGCGGCCATGGCGATGCCGCCGCGATGGCAACGGCGCACGTGGGCTGTTCCATCAATGCTAGAAAGAATGGCGTTGAAAAAATAAAAGAAATGCAACAAGGAAAAAATGTAAGGATAAGGCGACCCAAAGCTAGGTTGATGGAATTTTCACGAAGAATATTGTATGGAAGGAGGTTCTAACGCAATAGGCGAGGTAATACACTAATACTTATGTAAGGACCTTGATGTCGCCTAGGAGGCCTTGAGGGGGGTGAATAGGCCTGTACCTTAAAATCACCGCAAAAAACAAACTCGAAAGGTTTTGAGAACAATGCGCGGCATCGCCGCCCGCGCGGCAATCGCCTCGCTGGCGCATAAACTCAAACTGCGGTTTGAAATCTAAGCAACGAAACTTAGATCGGGTGAATTTCCCAAGTTCACGCACACAAATATATCACAGATATCCAATAGAAAGTACCAGGAACTCCTCAACAAAGTAGATCGGGACAAACCCTAGCTCACAAGAATATATATGCAAGAATGTAAAAAGCACACGTGAGACAAGGATTTTTTTCCCTGTGGTTCACCGTCGCCACAAAGGCTGGGTTACGCCCACGTTGTTGAGGTATCCACAAAAGGATTGGGATTCGCCACACAAGCTGTCCCTTCCCTCGTTCTCAAGTCAAGGGAGTGAACCCTTGAGATGAGGGGTGATTTTCTTGATTTTGAGTGAGGTTACAAACCTCCCAAGGCCGCCACACAAGTTGGCGGCTCAAGGGTGACGCCTAGCCGGCTAGGAGCAAGCTCCAAGAGTAAAGAACCCTAGCACACCGCCAAACGCGTGAACCAAATGCTCTTTCAAGATGGAGAAGTAGTAGATCCGGTCTCCAATCGAAGTTTCTTTGCCTTTTCCCTCAAGATTTGATGGTGAAATCGAAATCTTAGCTTGGGGAGTGGAGGAGCAACAATGGAGGAGAGAGAGAGAGAGCAAGAGGTCTGTTCTCTGGTGCCTTTTCGCGAGGTGGAAGAAGAAGTGACCAGAGTACCGTTGGAGGAGGGGTTGGAGGGGTATTTATACCCGACGGACCCCAACGGTCAGTTTAAGTGCGGCACTGCCTCACAAACACGCGGCACTGCCGCGCCTACCAGAACAGCAAAGGGTAAAACTGAGTTTTGGATGGCTGTTTTGGCTTGGAGTGATATTTTTGGTCGAAAGCTGGAGGTTTGAGCATTTAGTTCACATATAGCCATGGGTTCTAGGATCCCTCTTAATAGTACGGCATGTCCTAAACTCAAGATTCAAAATATAAATGAATTTAAACCTCCATGAGTCCAGGTTGCCATCCATTACACTTGAGAGGTTCCATCGACCTGTACATCATCCTCTATCATCTTTTTCTTATCTCTTAGAGCAAATATACCTTGAGCATGTGACTTGAACCATTTCCACAAATATGAGTTCAACTTATGGCTTCAAGTCACTTCCACTAATGATTTGATCCTTAACACAATATGACTCCTCATAGCTTGATTAGTTCCTCGGCTAAATGCAAGTACTCTCTTCTTCACCTTAGCCATGGTACCTCGGTCCCAAGCCACCGCTTGCCCTTCACCTTCGCTTAGTACCTCGAAGCCCTTTTCTTGCTATCTTCACCTTATCAAGGCATATTCAAGTCACATCACATTAAGCATCCATTGAATAATCATTTCTTCAACACTTTGATCCTTGCTTGATTATCTTGTAGATATAGATGTTGAGACCAATCAAGCTTCGGTTTGACTCACATAGAGACATACATGGATCAACATCAATATGGTCAAGCCAATTTACGGTTCCTTATATCCTATCATTTTGGCTTGACACTCCAACACTTATTTCAATCTTCTATTCATGGGAAACAAGCCATTATAGAGACCAATCCAAAATCATCAACTCTTGTCTCATTTGCCTTTTTGTCAAGTATGCTTGCTTTCACATGATGCTATGATATTCCACAATATATAAGTCATTTCCTTGATTTCATTTGTATTGTTGTCTTCGTTTGCTTGAACTAGATTGTTTCCATCATCTTCCAAAGTACAACAATACACAATTTGGCTTTGCTTCCATACTATATGGAATACCATCAAGTTTGCTTACTTGTTGAACCTTGAATATACTTGTTACTACATAATCCACAAGTATATGTAATAGACTTAGTTTCCTGTTCAACACTTAGCAAACTTATTAGACCTTTAATTATGTTGTCATTCAATTCACCAAAACCCACAAAAGGGCTAGATGCACTTTCAATCTTCCCTTTTTGGTGATTGATGACAACACAATTAAAGCTTACAAGAGATTGATAAGCATTAAGATTTTGAATCCTATGATATAGTGAGCTCCCCCTAAATGTGTGCATTGAAGGAAATTCAACTTTTGGCCTCAAATGCCAAATGCACATATTTAAGATGAAGTGTGGGAACTCTCCTATATCTTAGCATCCGTGGGGTGCAAGGTGTTACATGATAACCGTGATGCTCATGACAGTTCATGCACTCAAAAGATAAACAATCCACCACACAAGGCATGAGTGTCACACACTAGCATAAATGGTCCTTAAAGAGCATGAATTTAAACTATCCTTGCACACACCACAAAAATTTGAAAAAAAATCTTATGTGCCTCTCCTCTACCCCTTTAAAACCACATATCAATCTCACTTTAATATTTCTCCCCCTTTGGCATTAATCTCCAAAAAGGATCTCTCCACCAAAAGGAAGAAATATGAAGGTAGACAAGTGAGAGCAAGAGTAGAGCAAGGTTCAGCATATAGGATTTCTCTCCTAAATTTTCTACCAAACAAAGTATGCAACAATTTAAGTCAAGATTCTTGAGCGTTAGAATATTTAGCTCATACCTCACTAAGATGATAGATTTTGAACATGAGACTAACTCATGTCAGCACCACTAGAGGTATCAACCAAATATCTAAAGAAATCTCTAATCGCCACCACAAGAGCAAACTCATGGTGTGACTCAAAATATTACATACATATGCACACACTAGCATGTAAGGGCCTAGATGCACAAAGGTAATACAAGAGTTCATGGGGCGATGTACCTTTGTTCTAAGCCTCATAATCTCCACCAAGAAGATGATTCCAATACTTAGATTTAGTGCTTTGATGGGACTAGTACTTCTTTATGCAAGAGTTTCATTTGTGCCCATCTCTCATCATCATCATCATCATCTTCAAGGAGATAACCCAAACTTGTGCTTGATCTCAATTGAAAGTCCATTGCTAACTCTTGTTGTCATATTGAGATAATAGCCGAAGACATATTCCTTGGCATAGCAAATTGAAAGATTATCCATGAATACCAATTGAAATATGATCTTCATATTTTTGACATCACTTGAAGAGTCTTCATATGGCTTTATGGAAGGTTCACAATGTTTTTGGTTGTCAACAGATAGCTCATGGGCCATAGAATGAGTATATATACACCCACAACCAAAACTAGTCATTAGAGTTCAAAAACCAGCTGTCTTGACCTGTACAGGTGCGGCACTGCCGCCCTTTTGTGCGGCACTGCCGCAGCTCACAGAGACAGCACAGGTCATCTCACCAAAAATGCCATAACTTTTCACTCCGAACTCTGATTTCAGTGATTTTGGACTTTCCGGAAAGCTTATCTCGAGAGCTATCCATACCAACCAATGGAAATACCAAAGATCAACAAGTTCAAGTGTTCTTCTATTGAAAGTATCTTCGCAAGTTGATGCCAATTGGAATAAAAGCTCATATCTCATAGTATCACCTAGATAATGCTCACAAAGACAAGAGATAACATTAAATTGCACAAGCTAGAGTTTCACAACTAGTGACCCTTTAGATATGGAAGGCATGGTGAGTCACTAATTGTAAAACCTCATAACATAGACTAAATTCCCCCTTGTTGATAGTGCATACATATATATGTGGAAGACAAAAACATGTGCACTTTTGGTCAATTAAGTCCAAATAAGGGAATTTAAGCTATATTATGGAGAGTAGCTACTTAAAGAGATAAGATTGCAATCCAAATGAATATGAGAGATAACTTTACCAAATTGGATTGAATTAAGGTAGCATACCCAAGAGAAACTCATTCTCACCATGAGACTACACAAATCACTAGAAGAAAAGGTTAGTCTCAAAAGACACAAGGCATAGGATGGGCTCCCCCTTAATATGTGCATAAAGTACTTGAATTACTTGTGAGATGCACTTGAATCAGTTTAAGAGTCAAGAGGAGTTCATCCTATATCTTGGTCAAGGCACAATAAATTTGCAATAATTGAAATTATGCCAAGAGAACATACCACCACTAAGGTAGATAGATCACCACACAAATTTTCATTGATATGGCCATCATGAGTGAGACTTCAAAGACTTGGATGGCCATAGTTCTCACTTGATGAAATGTGGTGAATTAGAGAGCTCTTATGATCATCCAAGATCCACATATTAGGTTCCTAGTCCGTTCTTTACCTAGTGCATCCCACATAGAGAGCAAAACAGGTAAAATTCATGAAATTTGCAAACTGTGAACTAGGAGTTACCACTCTTGATTTGCAAGATCCTGGGTGATCAAAGGATAGACCATGAGCACTTGATGATCTCTAGAGAGGAGAAATAGCAATGATAGCCCACCCTTCAATTATTTTCTCCAACTCATCCAAATCTTGTTCCACTTGAGGATTGGGACATTCAACATTTAAACCAGGAGCACTTCATCCATGAAGACCGAGACCTCCTAGAATAAGCGTGAGGCACCTAGAAACTCCATATAGGAACTATCCATCCTCCTTTTGCACATGTGTTGGACTGCACATCATACGCTTGAAGAAAGCCAATAGACACACAAGATTTAGGCTAACCTCCCCCTAAATTTGTGCATACAAGAGTACACAAAGTCCACTTGAGCACACTAACAATATAAGGTCATAGGAGAGGTTTGCACTATACTTCAACTAGTCTCAACCTCCTTCAAGATACTTGCAATCCAATAGTTTGGCTGATTTTCAGTTGCCCTTTATTGATTTCAGCTAGTACCAACTGATTGTAACTCATTGCTACTACATGTAACTGCTGAAAACAACTAATTTCAACTAGTTTGAACTGATTTGATATCTTTGTCTATGAGAACCTTGGTACGATTACTTCTTATTCCAACTAGTTGCAATTACTTGCTCTGCTTGTACTCGATTGCAACTCATTTGCATCCTTGTGTGAGTTCTTTTATTTCATTGAATCTCCTAGATCAAACAGATGCTTCTCAATTTTTTAAGTATCTTCATGATCAACTTGAGAGCCCATTGACCCTTGTTGATGCAATGCAATCCAATTCCATTGAATCGTTTTTCGGATTCTGTCATCCCCTGGAGGGAACTTCATATCTCTCGGACCACAAGCTCAATATGGATGAAATTTTGTAGAGATGTTCATCTATGAGTCCTCTAACTTATATCAAAATTTTAGCTCATTTGGACTCCTTTCAACCAGTCAAGTCAATCTCTCTACCAACTATTAAAGTCCGAAATACAACAAGTTTCAGATTATGTCATTCTTGGAGAAAACTCATATCTCCCAGAATACATGTCCTCTTTGCTTGAAATTTGGTAGAGACCTTCAACTATGAGTTCTCTAACTGCTGTATAAATTTTCTCTCATTTGAACTCCATTTGGTCAGTCAAAACAATTTTCTACCAAAGGTGCTCAAATCTAAAAACTGCACCTTCTGAAGCTGACATAAACTAACTCAAAACTGATTTTCTTTCAAACCAATCTTCATGCCAATTGTACAGCAACAAGTACAAGATATGTATATCATGCTCACAAAGTTTCAGGTCAACTCATCGTATTTGATCTTCGAATTCATGCTTGAAGTCGGTCAACTCAGATTTCTAATTTCTAGACAGATTTGTTGATTCACTTCATTTCTCTTCTTCTTGTTTGATCTTGAGATGAATGTGGTTGAAAATACTCACAAGATATTATTTCCATTCAGTTCTCTCATCAATGCTTATTATCTTGTGAATTCTTCCAATATAGCTCATCCAATCTCAACCTCAAACTTGGTTTTGCCTAATCTCAGATTTTGATTTCTTTGACCTCTAGCAAAACTCATCTTTCTCTAGGTGAAGAGTAACCTTTAAGCTTGTGGTTTATCCAATTGCAGCACAACCTCCTTTTGATACTTTTTCGTGGATAAGCTCAAACACAAGAGGTCATTAGTAACACAAGCACTAGTTTCTCACTTAGCAACCCTTTGTATGTGTGGAAGGCAAGTGGGTCACTAAATGGAGAAACCTCATAACATGGACTAAATCTCCCTTAAAGAACCATGCATATTATTTTTGAGTGGAATAAAGATGTGAATATGCATGGTTGGTCATTTAAGTCCAAAGGGTAGATTTAAGCCATATTATGGTGAGTGGTTAACATAGACAAATCAACTCCAAATCAATTAGAGAGAGAATACATCACATAATTTTGGATAGATGACCTTCATATGATAGCACACTCCCTTTGAGAAACAAATTCTCATTCAATGAGACTATAAAAATCACTTAGAGAAATGGTTAGTCTCACAACTCTAGGCATAGAGTAAATTTCCTCTTGATAAGTGCCCTAAGCATTTGAATTTCTCACATAGCACTTTATTCAATTAAGAACTTGGAATTTTTACTCTATGTCTAGGTCATGGCAACAATAGAATAATCAAATTGAACTGCGCATGCCAAGAGATACTCACAACCATTTGTACCATATAGATGCCCATAATGTAAGAATGAGAATTTGGCAATCTACTATATGACTAGATTCCATCAAGTAGAAAGGTCTTGAATTGTGAGTGATTAGTGGATTTGCTTCACTTGAGCTTGATTCTTTATTCTTGGCCTTCTTGAAATTTACTTGTATTTTCCAATATGAAAACCAAGACCCTAAATCCTTCAAACCAACTCATAGTATGCATGAGTGACATATAAAGTTCCTTCAACTTGAAATTCTCAATTTGAAGTTCATGGAGAAAGCTCAAATCATCTATGTTGCTTGGTGTAGATGATCAGTTCATTTTCAATCATAGTCTTCTTCTTTTCCATGATCAATAACCAATGAAAATCCTCAAGTGCTTTATTCACGAAGTGGCTACACAAGACACAAAGGTGTAAAATTTGAACAAAACTTGCACTTGAGATTTAGTTGTCACCACCTTTCTTGAAAGTAATGAATGAGACAAAATCTTCATCTTCACTTTGCTCATATGAAGGTTGCAGGCTTTTGTTCATGAAGCTGGAGTCGAATCGATTCTTCGCTGCGCGCAAAGCGGCGCCATTTGCGCCGCTTCTCCGTAATGTTGTAGTAGAGGTCTCTGGATGTATTGCATCGAGAGATGTCGGCCGAATTTGGTGCAGCAGCAATTTGAGGAGTCTCCACTTCTTTTGGTGAGAGCATTTCAACCATTTAAGCTTCCTTAAGTGTCAACTCATCACCATTATCAAGATTTGATTAGTTCACTTTGAAAATGGACCACTTCGAAAAACAAACCACTTCGGTGAAAATCGGAGCAGATGGAAGAAGCATTCATAACTTTTGATTCCCAAAGGCTATGAAGGTCAATGAGCACTTGTTTGAAAGCTTGTCAAGTCTAGTTTTCAAATCCACCAATGCTGATCTGTTTAGAAACTTTATTATGGCTGCACACCAGTTTTAGTACAGACTGGTCAGAATGTCTGTAGTCTGTCATATGCTCAACTTCAAGTGCAAAACTGTATCAATCTACAATATTCCTTGGTACATGCTGCACATGGTATGAAAGATCATGAAGTTAACTTTCAAACCCAACAAACGGATTGTCATTTGCACTTCCCAAGATGGAGTTATGACCAGATCAATACAGACTGCACAGAGGACCAATCAGCAACACAAGGTGGTTCTTCAATACCTACAACATGAATAAGATCTTGCTCTACTAGAGAGCCATTAAAAGCATCATATGGTAAATAATTCATTTAAACATGAAGCACTCTAGCCACTCCTAATAATCCACAAACACATATATATATTTGTGAACTACTAGAGACTACACAAGTCAAATGGCTAGGTAAGAAGGGTTAGGTACTAGTTACCAAGGTGAATATGAAGTTTGAGATATTTCCATTGATTCATCTTCGGGTCAACCATATAAGAATATAATGTGAAATGATTGATAGCTTGAGTGAATATTTTCAGTTAACTTGCTCAAGCACCCCGAAGCTTCATATCACCTCCAAGTACATATGACACTCATCAAGCACAACTTGGTGGTACCCAAGCTAACTTGGGTCCATCAAGGTTAGTCACAAGAGACTTAGGTACCCAAATGGCCTTTGTGCTAGCACGTGGTGAACCAATCACCTCTCTAGCATAAGTGTCATTTTTGGGCATCCTAAGCATATTTGAATCAATTGACAAGTTGAGCTTAGGAGTGTTACCCATGGGACAATCCTTACTTAAATGTCCCTTTCCTCTACAAGCATAGCATAGGCGGCTCTTAGTCTTGTTAGCCTTCTCTTTTTGCATTTTGCTTGCTACCTTATTGATGACCCTCTTTCTTGATGATGACAAGCCTTCACTTTTCTTGTTTGGACATAATGCAATCTTATGGCCCTTCTCATTGCAACCATAACACTTCCTTCTTTTTGGAAGTGTGGCTTGGTCATCAACCTTGTTGGAACACGTAGAGGCAATGTGTCCCATGTTGGAGTATATAGCACGAGTCATCTTCTTCTTCTTTTGGATCTTGCTCATGCGTTTCCTCTCTTTCCTCAAGGGGCAATCTTTAACATGGTGATCTTCCTTCTTGCACTTGAAGCAACCAGTGAGAGTCTTCTTTGATTGTTGTTGCACCTTGATACTCTTGGAAGCTCTGCTATCATGCTTTGGCATCTTATTTATGAGCTTAGTTTGATCAGGAAATTGATTGGTAGCCTTCCCATTTTTACGGGGCGCGGCACTGCCGCTCTTGGGGTTGACCGCCTGGGTGGTGCAATGTCGAGCTGAACTGTACCAATCTGCTCCTTCCTCTCAAACTGCACACAATCGGATCCATTCACCACTTTCTTACCATTTGCCTTGGATTCTTTTGTGTGCCCAAGCTCATCCTTGATTATCTCATTGAGCCTAGCAATCTCTTTTCTCATAGCTTCCATATCAACAAGGTTAGTGGCATAAACATTCAAATCAAGATTAAAGCATTTTCCACAACCTTGGCTAGTGGAGGGAGTAGAGGTGTCCTTTGCATTAGAGGGCTGTGAGGTGCTCTCCCTAAAATAACTATATTGTAACTCAATCTCCTTGTGCTTTTCAACTAAGACACAATACTTGTCATTGAGTGCAATATTAGCCTTTGTTGTGAGAACATGTTCTCTTTGCTCTTCGGCCAAAGCCTTGTGCAAGGAGTTCACCTCACTTCTCTTTAATGCAAGAGCTTCCTTATTAGCAATATACAACCTTTCAAGCTTGTCAAGTTGTTCATCTCTAGTTGCTAACTCAGCTTGGGTACTCTCTAAATCCGCCATTAGTTGAGAAAGAAAGACTCTAGTTTTAGGATCTAGATTCTTGATGAGTCTAGCATACTCTTCATCATCACTAGATTCACTATCACTAGAGCTTTCACTTAGATCACTGCTAGAGATGTCACTAGGAGGTGGAGAGGGTTTGGCTTTTGATTTTACCTTCTCACCTTTTGCCATGAGGCACACATGAGATGTGACATAGAGAGTTGTGCCTCTAGGTGAGGTGGATTCATCATTTGGCCTCCACCGATCACAAGCTTCTTCTTCCTTCAAAATGTTAGTTTCACAAGAACTAGAGGAAGTAGAAGTACCACATGTAAAAATATTGTTCTCACCAACCATTTCATTATCATCCATTAAGTCATGTGTTGGTGAGGAAGTGGAAGTGGCATGATCAATTATGCCGTTTGGGAGAATCACTTGAGGCTCGTCATGTGTTGGTGAAGTTGAGCACTCCTCAAGTGGTTCCTCCAATGAGAGGCTGCTCTCATCACACTTGGACTTGCCATATCTTTCTTTGAGTGCGGTCCAAATGGGATGAGCATCATCAAGCGGTTCATCATCTCCAAATATGACATCATCTAATACATCTTCACTCAAAGCACTAAATAAAATGTTAGTAGCTTGAGCATTGTAATGATATAAGTATTTCACTTCCTCTCTAGATAGATAGTTCAAATCATCACTAGGAGGTGAAATGCTCACATCAACAATCTGCTCTATATGAGGACCCATGGCCCTAAAAATATCAAGCACACTAGCAGACTAAGATGCATAGTTTGAGCCATCAAAAAGTAAAAGTTCTAGAGATACCTCCTCACTTGTCGACATCTTTCTCTCAAGGCGGTTAAGCCCGAAATTGAGATCCTTGCTCGATACCACTTGTAAGGACCTTGATGTCGCCTAGGAGGCCTAGAGGGGGTTGAATAGGCATGTACCTTAAAATCACTGTAAAAACAAACTCGGCGGTTTTGAAGAACGCAGCGGCCTTGCCTGCACCGCCGGCGGCGCTTTGCCTCGTCTGGCGGCACCTTTGCCTGCCACCAGCGGCGCTTTGCCTGCTTTGGCGAGACAAACTCAAGCTGCGGTTTGAAATCTAAGCAACAAAACTTAGATCGGGTGAATTTTTCAAGTTCTCGCACACAAATATATCACGAGATATCCAATAGAAAGTACCGGGAACTCCTCAACAAAGTAGATCGGGACAAACCCTAGCTCACAAGAATATATATGCAAGAATGTAAAAAGCACACGTGAGACAAGGATTTTTCCCGTGGTTCACCGTCGCCACAAAGGCTGGGTTACGTCCACGTTGTTGAGGTATCCACAAAAGGATTGGGATTCGCCACACAAGCTGTCCCTTCCCTCGTTCTCAAGTCAAGGGAGTGAACCCTTGAGATGAGGGGTGATTTTCTTGATTTTGAGTGAGGTTACAAACCTCCCAAGGCTGCCACACAAGTTGGTAGCTCAAGGGTGACGCCTAGCCGGCTAGGAGCAAGCTCCAAGAGTAAAGAACCCTAGCACACCGGCCAAACGTGAACCAAATGCTCTTTCAAGATGGGGAAGTAGTAGATCCGGTCTCCAATCGAAGTTTGCTGCCTTTTCCCTCAAGATTTGATGGTGAAATCGAAATCTTATCTTGGGGAGTGGAGGAGCAACAATGGAGGAGAGAGAGAGAGAGAGCAAGAGGTCTGTTCTCTGGTGCCTTTTCGCGAGGTGGAAGAAGAAGTGACCAGAGTACCGTTGGAGGAGGGGTTGGAGGGGTATTTATACCCGACGGACCCCAACGGTCAGTTTAAGTGCGGCATCGCCCCACAAAGCGCGCGGCTTTGCGGCGCTGCCCAGCGACAAAGGGTAAAACTGAGTTTTGGATGGCTGTTTTGGCTTGGAGTGATATTTTTAGCTGAGCTGGAGGTTTGAGCATTTAGTTCACATGTAGCCATGGGTTCTAGGATCCCTCTTAATAGTACGGCATGTCCTAAACTCAAGATTCAAAATATAAATGAATTTAAACCTCCATGAGTCAGGTTGCCATCCATTGCACTTGAGAGGTTCCATCGACACTGTACATCATCCTCTATCATCTTTTTCTTATCTCTTAGAGCAAATATACCTTGAGCATGTGACTTGAACCATTTCCACAAATATGAGTTCAACTTATGGCTTCAAGTCACTTCCACTAATGATTTGATCCTTAACACAATATGACTCCTCATAGCTTGATTAGTTCCTCGACTAAATGCAAGTACTCTCTTCTTCACCTTAGCTATGGTACCTCGGGTCCCAAGCCACCGCTTGCCCTTCACCTTCGCTTAGTACCTCGAAGCCCTTTCCTTGCTATCTTCACCTTATCAAGGCATATTCAAGTCACATCACATTAAGCATCCATTGAATAATCATTTCTTCAACATTTTGATCCTTGCTTGATTATCTTGTAGATATAGATGTTGAGACCAATCAAGCTTCGGTTTGACTCACATAGAGACATACATGGATCAACATCAATATGGTCAAACCAATTCACGGTTCCTTATATCCTATCATTTTGGCTTGACACTCCAACACTTATTTTAATCTTCTATTCATGGGAAACAAGCCATTATAGAGACCAATCCAAAATCATCAACTCTTGTCTCATTTGCCTTTTGCCAAGTATGCTTGCTTTCACATGATGCTATGATATTCCACAACATATAAGTCATTTCCTTGATTCCATTTGTATTGTTGTCTTTTGCTTGAACTAGATTGTTTCCATCATCTTCCAGTACAACAATACACAATTTGGCTTTGCTTCCATACTATGTGGAATACCATCAAGTTTGCTTACTTGTTGAACCTTGAATATACTTGTTACTACATAATCCACAAGTATATGTAATAGACTTAGTTTCTGTTCAACACTTAGCAAACTTATTATACCTTTAATTATGTTGTCATTCAATTCACCAAAACCCACAAAAGGGCTAGATGCACTTTCAACTTACAATGTATTTTTAATTCAATTTATATTGTACAAATATTATTTAACTAACGCCATATTTGTTGATATTCCTAGGTACTTCAAATTGTTTATCATACTCTACACGGAGGTGTTTATGCACAAATCATTTGTACATGTTACATTCTCGGTCACGTATATGCAGCTACTTGTGCATGGTGTATATCTGAGCGTTTGATGTCAAATAATCAACATCCTCGCTACACTTGGTATTGTTTACAATATTATGGTGGTCATCGGTGCTGCCAAGTCCCTACCTAACGAGCTAAAGGCAAATGAGACAAAAGAGTTGATTATTACACGTGGTATGCATAACGAGCTAACTGCATGTTTCCCTTTTTTTTTTTTTTTTTGAACATTTCAACGGGGGATATGCTCCCCACCTGATTTTATTGATTATAGCTCTTTATACATCATTACAAAGGTTTGCATGTTTCCCTTATCATGGCTCCATCGAGCTTCACTGTCGATTTTTATTTCTCAAATTTGTTTATTCGGTAAAGATTGCCCATGACAACTTAATCGCACGATTTTTCGTTTATTTGGCAAAGATTCATCGAGGTTCGTATTTCAAGAAGATAGGTTCATGCGATCCATGTTTTTTATATAAAAGTTAGTTACCCCGTAGCAACGCACGCGTATTTATATAGACTCCCGTGCTAACGCTACGTTTACATCTATAAAAAGCAAATCAGACACAAATGCAAATTCAAAAATAAATGACTGGCATCATGGCATCTATAGCCGAAATAACTCTAATATCTTGGTGTTCTAATCTAGCTATCAAAATACATTTCCCAATACAAACATTACCCGTGAAATAACTCCAATATCTTGACCCATTGAGGCTACTGTTCTTGAGCTGAAGAGACCTTCGAAGAGGTCAAGCTGCAACCTGAACATCTTTGAGATATTTAAAGTTAAGATCGAAACACATTTGGTAAAGCTATGCAAATTGTCTAACTGTTTATCCTTCGCCCTTCTCTTTAGAAAGAATGATGAACCTTGATTTTTTCCTCATTCGTGATGAAAGAATACTCCATTGGAACACGAACACGCTTCCCTACCGGGACCTCCATACCGCCAGAGGTTGCAGAGCCCAATTAGATCGAAATCACCTCCCCTTTTTCAAATCTTGCTGAAAATATGAATCTAGAACAAATTAACCAAGCTAAAGCCCGCATAGTATTTCGATCAAGGCAGCAACTGGTGAGCGAACGAACATTCAGAGCTATCCTTTGCAAAATAGTTCCTCCGAAAGGGACATGTAACAGGTTATCTTTTAATTGTAGTTCGTGCATACCTAAGATTCTCCAATTGAGTTGCTGTTATGCCATTTCAACTGCAATGTGGTCTATAATGACATTGAATCAGGCATGATCCGTGCTCAAGCAAGCAAGCTATCTCTTTCTCAAAAAAAAAACACAGCGAAAAACACATTATCATGCAACCATACCTGAACTGACAATACTGTGCATTCGTAAGGCGCCCGCAACAGACCATATACCAAAGCAGTGACAATCCACTGAAATTCCCCAAACGTCTACGTTATTTAAAATAAGAAATTTTTTACAATAATTGGGAAAAAAATTCGATGGCTCACATCGATCGAGAGCGGCCGATCCGATGGCTACAAAAAGGCTGTAGGCAATGGGAGGCAAAGACATGGAGGCAAAAATTGCCTCTGTTGTGTAATCTATGACAGTGGGTCATAGGAGCAAAAATTGCCTCCCATTGCCTCCACAAAATGAAGGGATTAAGAATGGGTGCTAATTGCATTCTTGTAATTCTTTTTTTTGGTGAAGGGTAAAATAGTAACTCCATAAACACAAAATATTTGTTTTGTCTAATATAGTTAGGGTGGATAATACAATTACTAGAGTTAGTTGGATTTGTTTTTTCAATTACTCCTCGTTCTAGGGTTCGTCGTTGCCTCGTTGGTCAAGTCGGCGGCACCGGTGGTTGGGGATCGCCGCCGCGGGTGATCCGCCGGCTTGGGGCTCGAGCTGCGTTTTTTACCGGCCGGTAAACGCTGACTTACAGCGGTAACGGTTTACCGCCCGGTCCGGTTACAGCGGTGGCGGTAAAAACCGATCAAATTCAAATTTGAAAATTTAAAAAAAATGTTGAAAATATTCTATAAAATAGTTCATGATTTATAGAAGCCAATGGTATAAAAATTTGTTGGTTTGGTATAAAAATTTGGGGCCGAGGGAGAAGCCGAGAGAGGAGCGGCCGCCGCCCGAGTCTTGTTGGGCATGGGGCTGCTGCGGGCGGCGGGTGCGTGGAGGCGCGGGCGGAGGCACGACGGCGGACCCGCCGTCGCCTCCCTCTTTGGACGACGAGGGGAAGAAGCGACGGCGAGCCTGCGCCGACGAGGTGGCGCGCGCGGAGCCCCAGGCTGGGCGGGCCACGCCAGCGGCGCTTCGCCTGGTATCCTGTCGCCGCGGAAGCACGCAGCCAAGTCGGCGCGCCTTTGCCCCCTGGCAGCGAGGCCCAACAGCGAGCACTCGTGGTGCCCAGCATCCTCGCGGAGAAGAAGTCTGCGGCGAGGTGGTCCGGTGACGCCTCGGCTACCCCTACGCCCACACGGGCCACACCCCTTCATCCAAATCAAGATCCTCCTCCTGCTCCTCCTCTTGCCCACGAGGTCCGTATCCATCCCTCCCACGATGCTGATTGGACCCCTGTTTGTTTAGTGTTGTGTGCACAGCTGTTTGGTCATTCAAATCGACATGTAGTGCTCCCTTTGTTTGGACTTAAATTGGACACCGATACACACCATTAACTCTTTCATCTTTGTGATTGCATCCCTCGATTCTTGTCTTGGTATGTTTGTCTTGTATTGTCATCGGGCTGCAGCAGAACAATATAGCTTCAACCAACTTACGGGGCCTATACCCGAAAGCATGCATTTTTTCTGTACTAATGAATAATGCAATTAGTTAAGAATTTGATTAAGCTGTCTGGTGCTTGACTGCATGCTGCCACACTTAGTTGCTTATTTGAATTTGATTAACTATCTGGAGACAAGCTGGATGACTGTACGCCAATCAAGTCTTGCAACACTTGTTAGTTTCAGATTCACCTACTTTTTTGCTTTGTTATTATGCTTGACTATATCCTGCAATGTAAGAAATTTCCATGCTGGCTGTTCTGCCAAAGTGCCAAAAAAAGGCAAAGTGATTGTTATGCCTCTTTGTAGCTAGTGGGGTAATGGGATATATGAGCTTGTCCGAGCAAAATGTTGTTAAGATTGTTAGTTATCTCGAATCCTAGATCATTTAAGTGCTAAATAAATATTGGTATTTGCTTGCTGCTCTTATGAGGGAACAACAAGGCCGACCCATTATCATGTTACGCACGATGAGATGGTTTCTCTGAATTTCCATTTGCAAAATTTGGAGCTTACTCTTTCTTTGCTCTGCATTTTCCTTGAAACGGATGCATTGAAAGGATGATAATGGGTTGCGGTTTATATGTAGCGAGTATAAGTAGCAGTTTATAATGCATAGAAAGCAGGATGCATTTTCCATTTACATTTTCTTTGCTCTTGCACTATAAGTACCGGTTTATATGTTTCTTTTCGTTTTTTTAATCTCGGGACCTTTGTGCTTCGTTCAAACATCAACTTCAGCATCAACTTTAAATATTTATAGGTAGCATAACCATGGAAACATATTATCATTACATATGACCTTTGCTTATACGATACTAGATTGGCTTGATATTTCACCAAATTTTATTGTATGGTTTGAATGAAAAACCGCCATTTGTTATCTTTCATTGTTTGAGCGGCCACATGACTTTCTTCTAATTTGCATCAATTACTTGGACGGGGAATAAAGTCGGGAGAGCTGATTTGTACTACGAGGGGATAGGATGAATGCACTTAAAAAAATGAAGTTTGCCCCGTTTTGTTTCTAGGTTTTGCCAAAGCATGGTTTACGAAGATGCAACGATTTGCGAGTCGAGAATGACATTATCGAATTGATCTTGAAAAGCCATAGCTTGTAGTTGTGATGCTTAGTTTTGAGCTGCAAGTGTTAGCGAGAATATGTTTCGACACAACAATTCGGTTGCTGAAATTCAGATCTTAGACTTATAGAGTGTGCATGTTTTATGAGAATTGGCTACATTCTATTGAATGTATATATAACCCTCGTCCAAGCGTGCGTGCGTAGTTTACCATCTACATTTTTTTTTTTTGTTGAAAACCTAAGCAATCGATAAGCGTGGAAGGCGAAAGTAAAGAATAAATGATGCGTCTTATGCTACAAAAGCGATTTCACATATTCGAGAACTTTCATCCACACACAATCTGAGGCTCGACAATTGGGCCTACGAGGGCGAAAACAAGCCACTTGGCGTCGTTGGGCCGTCGATGTCTTTGTTTCAAATAAATTCGCTCTCGATTCATATAGAATGTACTTCAATAGCCAAATGGTTAGACCAATTGATTTGTGAACCCCTAGTTCTCAGGTTTGAACCCTACTACTAGGCCAATTTTTAAAACAATGTTTGTATTAAATTTTTTGTTTTGTTTTTGTTTTTTTTCTCTAAGTTCTTTAATTTTTTGCATTTTTTTTTTTTACGTAGACACCTCATTTTGGCTCTATAAACATACTAGTAAAGTTTGAGATGATTTGGAGATAGTGATGATACACATATCTCACATGTGGTGACATCTCTCACGAGTCACATTGGTCGAAGTGACATATGTATGCCTTTGTGAGGATGTGCACCACCACTTTGTCGAGAATCCATTGAAACTTTTTTTCTCGGGACTATACACCAAAAATGTATGTCCATGCAAGTTTTAGATTTTTCTAGCTAGGTTAGGGTATTTTAAAATTTTTTCTTTAGCAAATCAACAAATAATTACAATAATAGGTAAACTTTCTCACGAAAATTGCACAAATTGCACACATCTTAGTTTGGATCCATGAACACCCTATTAAAGTTTGAGATGATTTGGAGATAGTGGTGATACACATTCTAGTGAAGCATACATGTCTTACATATACTCAATGTTACTAAAGGACACATGTAGTTTAATGTGTGGGATGTGTAGTTCCACATTCACAAATTCTTTAGAATATTCTTGACATGGTTACACACTAAAAAAAAAAAAATTTAAAAAGAAAATGAAATAGAAATAATAGCAAAAGAAGAAACAAGAGTAAGCCAAAAAATAATGGCTCCCACAAGGTTCGAGCCTTACGGGTTTGGGATAAACTCAAGGTGCGTTACCATTCGCCAGTAAAGGTGGTTTCGATAGGTGGGGAGGGCTAATGTATTTAATTAGTTCGTCTATTTTCGGTTTGTGCCCCACGGCCTCTCTTCCTTCCGCCACATGGGGGCAGGCGGTCATTACCTTGTCCACCGAACAAGACACATTTCAAGGATGCGTATAGTGCATTCAACTAGTCAAGCATCATTCAGGTAGCGCCTCAAAACACATTTCACTACGCAAAGCAGAAAATAAGCGGTAGTTTGAGCAAACCCGCTGATCATTCATGAACAAAAACTTACAGATCCACAGTAGCACTAATAAAGAGTAAGTGTGTGTTTCGGAAAAAAAAAAGAAAAAGAAAAAAAGACTAAGCGTGTGACACAGCACATATATGGGTAATGAGAACTCTGGCAGCTACCATTTCATCTCATTTCTCACTACCAGAATCCCAGCAGGCCAACTGTATTTTCTCACTCATTCTTGACCAGCTTCTTCACTGTAGCCAATCTCTCAACAATAGCAACCACATCTGCAAAATACAACCAGTCAATAATCAGTTCACTTTCACTAGGAAAAAGATCTTAATAAGAAAACCATTCACTATTTTAATCTCACCAAATTTAAGATTCAAAGTTAGAACCTTGACAATGGTCAATGTCAATGACCACAGGCGTATGGCTGAGTTGGATTAATTCATTCGCTAACATATTTTCACCCACAGGTGTAACAGAATTACATTGAACTTAAAGAGCAGAAAGCAGTTCATCGAAATTTGAAAATCCTGGTTACTCACCACTGCAGCAAACCAGATATGATCTATATACGAAGATGCATTCATTAAGGATGCTGGAAATAAGAACATGAGCCAAATAGTATTATCAGATTAATCTTACAGATTTTTTGCCTGTCACTTTGCTGGGCCATTGTGCTGGAATGTAGAAAGCCAGCTAGTGAACGGCATCAAATTGTCCTTTAGGTCTTGAATCGCTATAATTTTTTCCCTAGGAACTAGAAAGAGCCACTGACAATTTCAGCTGCGCTTTTCCAGCAGCCTTGTCTTGTGCCTGAAATGGTTAACCATCAGATTCTCAATTTTTAGCTGCGCTTTTCCAACAGTAAACAAATATCAAAACTTCGTGGATCTCTTCAATCAGGTCTCATTCAGGCACAAGTTATACAGACCCAAACACTAACCAAACAGCAAACCTTAGTTCATCTCATCAATCAATTCTCAATCCTATGGAATACAGATAATGAAAAGGTTGCAGTTAGCATGCTGAGAAGTGGGACAACTCTTGGATTGACACAGATGTAACCAAGCTACGAGATTTGCTACTGAAACATAAGTTACCAAGACCCTAAACCGATCGGCCATAGCAATCTTTCACCTGCCATGAATGTCGTTATCCACCAAAGAAGCTGATAAAACTGAAAATCAACTCAGCAATGTACTCCTACATCGCCATGGCAGTACAGACATAGAAAATCAATATACAGTAGTAGATTTCAATAGTAAGCGAGCACAAAACTAAAATTCAAGGTTTCATCGTCTGATCTGATACAAAGAAAAAGACAGCTACAGGGGGTGGGTACCTTGAGGCTGGCCTCAAACTGGATGGCGGCGAGGGTGCGAGGGAATCCGGCGGACTCGAGAAAGGGGAGATGGAGGAGTTTGCCGCCGTTGGCTGGGTGCTGCGCCGCTGCCTGGTAGTGGACGCCGTTGGGGCAGGGCCGCCGGGGAGACTGGATGCGGCAGCAGCGGAGGCGACCACCGCGTCCTCGCGCTAGGGGCGGCGGTGGCTTTGATGACGGAGGCGGCGCTGCTCGGAGGGCTCCATCGATCTGGGCGGCGGTGGCTTTGGCGACGGAGGCGGCACTGTTCGGCGGCCTCCCTCGATCCGGCGATGGCGAGGGCAGCGGTGGCTTCGGTGGCGGCGGCGGCTCTCGCCAGTGCGAGGGGCGAGGGCGAGGACGAGGGCGAGAGGATGGGTCTGGGTCAGGGGGTTCGGATGGGAGTCGGGGTCGGGTCCGACGCGCCGAGCGGGTGGGGACGAGGAAAGATGCGAAATTACTTTATCTATATCATCCATACATCTTAATAAAGAGAAAATTTCCGTCGTCCCTCCATAGGACCGTAGGATCGTCCCCGGTAATCGGATTGGCGTCCGATGGTTTAGATCGATTGTCGGATAACAATGTCGAGACTAACAGCCGAGCAATGTTGTATCCGAACACGACTTGCTCATGCCAACTCAAACCATGTTTGTCATATCCGAACATGACTTGCTCATGCCAACTCAAACCATGTTTCTGTCTATAAAAATACTACACGGAAGCCCACAAAATTTCTAGATTGATTTCTTTTTCTTCTTGCGTCGACGCCTGGCTTTGTTCGAGCGTCTTCATCCACACGAGTCCAACGACCGACGCCTGACGAAGGATGGTATGACGCCGATCAATGCACGGCGGCCGCACAGAGAGGTTGGTGATATTGACATGGTGTTAGCGAGGTCAATCACCATGATGGGCACATGGTTATCCAATCTGTGGTGTATGAGAGGCCCTCGTAGCTTGTGCCCTACGGATGCAGAGGACACACAGCGCACTTGTCGTGCTTGGTGGCCGGGAGAGCACAACGGCGGCGGCTTGCTTATGAGAGGCCCTCGTAGCTGTGCCCTACGGATGCAGAGGACACACAGCGCACTTGTCGTGCTTGGTGGCCGGGAGAGCACGATGGCGGCGGCTTGCTTACGCTCCGGAGAGCGGCGTGCAGCTTTGAGGATGATGGGAGGGAGAATTTGGTGACACCTTTGGAGAGCAGGCAGGTGCGCCGCCAAGAATTAATATCAACGCACGTACACAGTCCGGCAGTGGAAGCACCGAGTGCGAGGCCCCGAAAAATGGTCATCGTAGCAAGGCAAGGCAACACACTCAGCTCTTTCTACACTGGAACCCGGCTAGACAGCCAGCGCCGCCCGGCTTTCAACGGCAGCACCGTAGTAGCATCGCTGCACTACAATAGCCTGCCACAAGGTGCTGTGCATCTACGAGAAGAAGAGGACGGCTAATCAACACCCGACTACCAGAAGGACACAGGACCTAGGTGAGCATGCTGCGTCGAGGCAATCTATGAAAGACAAGAAGAAGCAAGCAAGAAAATGGAGTCTCATTGTCTTTGTTTACTTGTTTTGTATTTCTTTATTTATCATGTACGGTACACATGTGTTAAGGTCAGTACGTGAGCTAGCCGGAGCCAAACGCCCGTGATGTGTTGCCCGCTGCATTGTTGAGCTGGATTACGTGATGATCACGGTCGCCGATGTGACGGAACCGATTTTGAGACATATTAAGTCCTGTTGTAGTGTGTATCAGCATATTTGATAAAAAGAATATTGAATCCCATTGCAACGCGCGAGGCGTATTTCTAGTTACCCTAAATCAACAAAAATACAATTTTATGGAGACAATAGGAGGCAATGGGAGGCAATTTTAAGTATTGTAAAAGGGCTCTTAAAATAAAAAATCCGCAGAAGGTCCGAACTTTGCAAAACCCAATACTAATAACCAACTCAAGCAGCGAAGACTCATTCATCAAGCTACATTTGGATCGCCAAACTGGATTACGAATCATAAAGGCATCCAATTCCCAATTCAATCCTCCTAATGGCCAGATGCCCGTCAAAACAACCCATAAACCCAATCGAAACAGGATCCTGCATCAAATTTAACCGATGCGTCCGTGCAGGATTGAAGTACGACCGAGGAGAAGGTGATCGTGTGTGTGTACCGTGATGTGGATGCCTGCCTGGTAGTCCTCCTCCATCGTCGGCGTGTGCACCATCATGGCGGGCTCGTGGGAGTGGCGTCGTCGACTCATAAAATGCGTGCACCGTTCGGCGAAGTCGGCACATGGCGCCGGAGATTGCCGCGAAAGGGTCGGACTCCGCGGCGCCCACGAAAGCCTTGGCCTTCGAAGGATGCCGCCGCGTGTGTCGGCGCCCCGGCTTTCGGCGTAGAGCTCCAAAGCGCATCGCGCGCCGCTGAGCTGAACGCCGGCACGGAACGCGCCCACGGCGAGGGGCAGGAACACGACGTAAACACCGCCTCGTCGCCGCCGGCGGCCGCGCGCCCTTGACTCGACGAGGCGGGAATCGGTCTCGCTACAGACGCCGCGGGCTCGCCCGTTCGGGTGCCTTACCAGTACCGGGCGGTAGGAGGCCCCGCGACGACTCACATGGTGGCGGCGGTGGCTCAGGTGATGGGTTGTTTGGGTTCCAACCGACCCTAATCCCCGGTGGTGGATGTGGGCGGTTTTAGTTTTTTCGCGCAGAAAAATAATGACAGCGAGAGGAATCGAATCAGGCTGCGAGGTGCGCGAGTAGAGCCTGGAAAGCGCGGGAGGAAAGGGACGGACGAGGTGTCACCGTGGGTGTAAGACGCGTGTGACAAACTTTGAATCCTAGCCCTTGATTGTGAGATCCAACGGATGGTGTTGCTTATGCCAAAAAATAAAAAAGTGTGCCATTATAGTATAGATTTGTGATGTCATATGATTTTACACCATCGCACCTTTCTGAAAGACGTTTCATTTCTGAAAGCACCATCGCACCCTCCCCATCCTCACGTGCTATCGATGGGGTGCTCCCCTGGCGTACGATGGGAATGGTAGTCCTCCCAACGTGTCCTCTTCCTATTCGCACAGGGTCCAGGATGTCCGCAGCGTCCAGTCCTGATTTTCCCCATTCGGCTCACGCGTCGCCCGCTGCCGATCGGCTCCGTTCTCGCGGCGTCGTGCGCTCAGCCGCTCGTATCCCAGGTTGCCTGAGATCGGCTCACCTCCGTAGTGCTCATCGCCAGGCCCGATTTAATCGCAGTGGCGGCCAATTCACGGGGGAAGGGCAGCGTGGAGACTCGACGACGGCCACAACAAAATGCATGGAGATCAACGCGACGAGAATCATACATATCATATATGTACCAGATATGAGGATGTCTACGTGCTGTCCCCTGGCACGTACGTACGTACGCTTGTGCAAGGAGTTCCTGAACGTTTCGATACGTACGTACGCTTCTGCAGTCACGATGAATAAAAAATCAGCCGCAGTGACAAGCGTGCGAGCCATCGCTAGCAGGGAAAGGAGCCGAGCGCGTTGCCAGCAGGCCGATCGGAGCGGAGGCGTGGCGATGAGCGCTACGGAGCCGCGCTGATCTACGCACTACGGAGGTTGTGGCGTGCTGCGAATAGGAAGAGGACACGTTGGGGGACTACCATTCCCATCGTACGCCAGGGGAGCACGAGCACCCCGTTATTTTCCTCCTCACGCGGGATCCCTCCCGTGAACGCCCTCCCCAACCCGCGCGCGGCGCAGGCGGCGACGCCCGGAGTTCGCGCCCGCCCGGAAGCCGAGCCCACCACCTCCCCGGACGACCCTCTCATCCCGGTGCCCGTTCACCTCTCTCATCGGTATCGAGCTCTCCCTGTACGACCTCCGAATCTCCGACCACAAGGTGCGCTGCTCACAACCCTACCACGCTGCCTCTCCATGCCGTGGATCCATGTCTCCGCTCACACCCATCCCAGTTAGATCGGTTCAGTCGCGCTGGATCTAGGCCGGCTCGTCGGTCGGATCGGGAGTTCGGGACTGATGCGATTAGAGAGTTCCTGTGTGTGACAGTCGAGATTTTGGCATCTAGGTTGTTTTGCGGATGAGCTTCCCCATTTGAATCCTCGTTAGCGTTACAGTCACATGGTTGCAGTTCTAGAGTTTTTATGGGAAAGAAGAATTGCTAACTGCAGGGGCATTCAGTAGGCATGCATGTGAGGTTTTTGTTGAAATATCCAGATAAATGTGCTTGAAGCTTTTACCATTTGTTCTGATCCATTTACTTGAATGGAGTCCTTGGTTATTTGCCATTTGGTTACAACTGACATGATTGGCAGTAGTTTACTAAACTGAGGATCCAGTCTAACTTAAGCTAATTGGTTATTTGTATTCAGATATGATCTAATTACATTTGTGTACATGTATTGTGCCTACTAAATTCGACATTCGACCACTTTTCAGAGATTAATTTTAGATTGATACTAGGGATAAAGTTTGTGTTTAGTTTCATCATAATGGAACCTATGCAAAATAATGAAGGTCGTACACCATATATGTTTAAAAGTTATTTGTAGCACTTGGTGGTATTCTTGTAAATACAAGCTCTATTAGACCCATTTGTAAGCTTATAGGGGCATTTTTGTAAATACCAACACCACCAAGGGTAATAAAGAGAATAAACCCTCTCACCTTTTCTATAAAGGGGAGAGGGAGGGAGAGAGGGGTTGGTGCGTTCATTCTATCTCTGCTCTTTGCTTTTGGTGTCAAGTATCGACACATTGATATTCGTCATCAACATCTCTTAAGTTAAACTATTTAATTTTTACTATATTTGTAGAAAAAAAATATTATGAAACCAAATTAACATTATTAATAGTTGTAAATTAACATTATTAATAGTCTAGATTAATCTCGATTTGATCCGTAATAATCAACGATGTAACCTTAGATGAAAGTAAATCAATAATATAATATTAGCGAAAAGTAAATGTAAATTATGTAATATTAGGGGAAAGTAGAGTTACATTATTTTTTTTCACCCATTGTAATGTACGGGCATTTTTATTAGTCAACATATAAAACCTTAATTAAACTTATACTTCGTATAATCATTTATCTATTAGTACATAAGTAGCGACAATTGGAAATTTCGGGACATAAAACAACGCCCTAAAACGCCCCCGAGCCGAGGCAATGGAGGAAGCAAAGCGGCGGCGTACTACGACGAGCTCAATCGCAAGGGGCGAGGGCGCCCCGCTTCAAGCGGGGCTTGGCTTCTCCTCCTCCTCATCATCCGCCGCCGCCGCCCGCTTCCAAGCCCACCGCCTCCTCCTTCCGCCAACCCCGTTTTGGCAGCCCCGCCACGCTGCCGGCACCCCCAACTCTGTAATCTCTCCAAACCGCCGCCGCCGCATTCAGTGCCCATGCGGTCCCAGCGCCCGTCGCTCGAGTTCACCGCCTCTTTCGCCTCCCGGGATCCGCTCCAGTCGAAGTCGCCCTCTCGCTCCAGCCGGCGCCGTCGAGGTCGAGGTCCGGGATCAAGGGAGCGCAGGGCGCCGCTCTAGGTCTAGGGAGAGGGACTGCGGGGGCATCCGTGGCGCTCTAGGTCCCGGGGGTCGAGATCGCCTTCTCGCCGGAGCGGCGGGGAGCTCGCGACGCGGAAGGCCGGTGGGAACAGCATGGGGATCGGGCGGTGGCGGCACGGCGACGGCCACGAGCTCTAAGGGTCGCGGTGATAGGGACGGAGGCAAAATGGACTACTCGCGGCTCATAGAAGGATATGATAAAATGGTTGGTCGCGCCATTCTCATTGCTTCGTCGATTTGTGTCTGTTGTACAATTGTTTTGTTAGCTTCTTCTTCTTTTTTTTTTTGGGGATGATGAACTGTTGATTCTCTTGCGGACTCGGTGAGAGAGTTAAAGCAAAGATGAAGCTTGACTTTCGAGAGACAGGTGATCACTCTTTCGGTTCTTATGAGCTAGGATATGGTGCCTTTCTCAACTAAAGGCTACTAGTCATTGTAGCATGTCTCCTGAATATATGATTCTGCAATGTAGAGAAATGTTAGAAACGGATTGAAGATAAGTCAATGCATCTACAATGCTAGCTTGATCAGTGGAAATTGATTGTGCATAAATCTAGTTACCACAGTGCTTGTGTGTATTTTTTGTTTGAATATGTAGCTATTGCCTTATATGATGTAGCTCCAAAACTCAAAATCGACTCTTGGGTACACTAGCATAATGCCATTGAAATGCACATGCAGCTGCAATTTCTTCTGTTGATCATGCTCCATGATAGGTTTACAATATTTACTGTTCTCGCCTTCTTGGTGTTATTTTTAATTGTTCTAAAAGATTGTATTGCTTTCCTTTTCAATTTTGGCAGCTGCAAAAGATTCCACTCTTGGAACTGCAACTGTGGGGTGGGAAAGATTTCAATTTAATAAGGATGCTCCACTTGATGAAGATAATGGTGATGTTGAAGGTTAGTGTTGGCATGACTGCACTGTCTTTATTATTGCTTCATATGGCTTTTAATTAGTTTGCTTCTTCATCATGAGTCTTGATTATTCCTTATAATGCTTTGCATGACATGGTTATTCATCTAGTTATTGTTCAACTCGGCGTGTTATCATTTTAGACATCTGCAGATCTGCCTATGATTGGTTTTGAAGGCCCTAGATTTCTTGGATGTAGAGTGCTTTTTAGCACTAGTAAAGGCTACACAATTTGTTTTACATGCCCAATGTCATTTTTCTTCACCGTCTCTGATGTTTCGTGCTAAAGTACATTCTGTAGTTTGGGAGCTTGAGCTCTTGATTGATAGAGTGATAGCGTGGAGATCTAGATTGATGCAGGCAATGTCCAATGACTGTACAGTGACAAACAGTACTGAGCATTCCTAGATATGGTTACATTCTCTGAAGAATCATCAGGAGAAATAATATACATAATATGAGACTATGTTGATTGTGTAGGTAGGGTTGATATGCTGAATCTAGATTGATTATAGAAGTACATGATACATGTATATATAAGCAAAGGATAGAGGCGGCTTATGGGAGTAGAGCACAGTCTTCTGATATCCTTGCCTACTGGTGTGCCAGACTTGAGTCCAAGGGCCAAGGCAACACAACTTTTACCGGGCTCTAGCCTAGTTTTTAGACGGACGGACCGGCGGTCCGGCCGTAAAAGACCGAAGAGAGGGTATAGCGGCTCGGTTCAAGACCGCTTGTGCAATTGGACGGGAAAAACCGGTTGAACCGGCCGTTTTTTTATGAAATCGGTGAACCGGCGGTTCGTGTGAACCGCCCTGGTTTGAAAATCTCGCCTGTTGGTGCGGCGTGTTCTTTGTGTCGCATTACCAGCGTGAGCAAGCGGGCGCTGGGCCCGACCCCTGCGTGCTACTGCAGCGACATGCATGTTTGAGGCGGCCACACCATGCTTCAAGCTGCATGCAGCACCTGCCGCTAGTGGGCCAGGCTGCTCCCATGTTGCGTGAAGCCGTGTGTGTGCATGCAAGTGTTGACTTTTTCAATAGCTTTTTTTCAAAATTTTATAACTGTTTCATATGAGCTCTAAATTGGACAAATAGATATCCGTTTTAATTATCTCAACAAGCTCTTGACAATGATACGCTCTATTTTAGCTTTTAAGGTTGTTTTGTAATAATGAATATTTCAATTACAATTTAAGTCTTTTTTCGCCAATTAGTAAGTGCTTCATATATTATTTTGTCATGCTTGTTTTTTTTTTAGCTGTTACTTAATACATGTTTTTTTTGTGGATGACCAGAGAAGACGATATGATTATGGTGGAATGCATATAATTATTAATTAAATTATATATATATACACACCGGTTCAATGTTTTTGTGGCGGTTCGATAAAACGGTCTATAACTAATGAACCGGGCGGTTCAACCGGTTCTAAGCGGTTGGACCAATGAACCATTGAACCGACGATCTCGCCCGGTTCGATCTCGGTCCGGTTTGAAAAACTAGGGGCTCTAGGCCCATCTTCCTGTCTAACAGATTGATACAAAATCTTTAGAAGTACAAGATTAGTAGTAGTTTCTGAAGTGTACACTGGTAAGTAGATGTTGGAAATGATAAATGGGCGATCAAGCATGGCAAAAGATCTCCATTCATGGCTCATGTTCAGTGTTTTTGCCACCACTGTACCATTCAGGCTTATTATTATTATTATTGCGAATGTACCATTCAGGCTTAGTGGGCAGGTGAATAATTTATTTTGGTCTCTCTGCTCTATATCAGTGACAAACCAATCTGTTGGAACCTTTGCATAGTGTGGTTTTCTATGCTATATTCAAACTGTTGAAAATGAGATACATATGATTACCCTATTTCTGTGATAATAGGCTTGGTAGCTTTAACATTTAGAGCAGTTTTATATATATAAAAATTGTGGCTGTTTATGCATTCTGCTTGGCAACCAAGATCCCATAATTTACCTTTGTTTTGTACCTGTAGTTGCTAATGATGATGCTTCACTGGTGAAGAATATTGGAAAGAGCTTCCGGCTTTCTGCTGTGGAGGTATACAGTGAAAAGCAATGAGTTATATATTGTGCAGTTTTTGCATTATTCTTACCATTATTGTTTTTTCTCTCTCTCTCTCCCTTCCATTCCTTGTTCTTCACCTATCCTAGTCAAAGCATGAAGATAAAGTCAGAGATGCGCATGATGAGGCTATATTTGGTGTACCTACAATTTCATTTGTTGATAGTGAAACTGGTGGGGATGAGCTTCAAACCAATCATGAAGATGGGAAAGCTGAAGATATAGAAGCTGATGAACCTAGCAGCTCCCTCATCAGCGATAAAGTAATGCTATCAAGTTCATTTTCCTGGCATTTTGTTTATTTCTGTGTGTGTTGAAGCCACTCATGAAACAATGTCCGTAGGTTCTGGCCATGCAAAAAGGTTCCTGGAGAGATCGGGCTCAGAGGTTGCGGCAGGATTCAAATACATGAAGTTTGTCTCAGCCCGGCGGCTCAAGTTTGAATTTTGGCAGCGTGTTACAGATCTGTTATGTTATGAAGAATGCTGCCTGAATTTGACCTAGATCCACCCACGCCTTAGAAAAGTAGAGTAGATGGATAATGTAAGTTAACTAGACGATGGTTGTTTGTAACACTTTATTGTCATCTACAAACAATTGTATAAACAAAATCTGCGTTATGCTGTGTCTATATGGGATTGTACACCATTTAATCCTTGCATGCAATTATCACCTCTGGCTAAACTTTGTGCAATTCTTGGAGCATTGCTACTGGAAATGAAGTTGAACATAATGAGTCTGAAATTGTTATTCTACGAAGGCTCATTATTACAAGTGAAATGATAAATTTATCTGTATGGAGGAATCTAAATTGACTTAGTACGCCTTGAGATAAACCTACTGACAAAAATATATACATTGTATGGTTATCCAAACTAGCTTCCAGTCTTCACGACATCACTTCGTTCCGAATTTTTTCTCTAATGTTGTCAATTTAATCCTTCTTGTGGTGTATGTGATGTCGGATGCCCGATCACAAATGTGTAGCACCCACCCACAACGAGAGCGATCGGCAGGCTCCGCGCCCGCCCATCCGCTGGTGCGGGGCGCGGCAGCCTCGAGGGTCTCTTTGAGCTCGCCTCGGGGCTCGGCTCGGGGTCGTTCTTCCTCCTTTTTGAAAACCTCACCCTCTCTCTTCTCTGTCTCGCTCGCTCGCGTCGCCCCTGCCCCTGCACCCGCCTCTCCCCCCTCTTCCTCTCATGGCCGTTGCCTCCGACCACCGCAGCCACGCTACAGCCAAGCCCGCTTCCCCGCCACGGCGTCCGCGTCCCCGACACCAACCCCATCCCCGGCTCCCGCCAATCGCACCCGCCTCCACGGCTTCGCCTTCCCGACGCTCAGCTGGGGCGCGCAACGCCTCCTCCGCTGCTCCAAGGACGGCCCCGCTTCCCCGCCGCCGCACCCGCAGACGCCGTCACCGGACAAGGAGAAGCAGCCGCACCAGGCCTCCTCCCCGAAGCCGCGTCGCAGCCCCCGCGCCCGTGGAACCTCCGCACCCGCCGCTCCGCCACCGTCGCGCCGCTCGCATCGAGATCGGACGCCGCGGGAAGGCGCCGGCGCTGCAGCAGCCGCCTCCTCCTCTCGCGTCGTCGCCGCAGGCGGCGGCGGCGGCCGTGCCCAGGAAGAGGGCCTTCTCCGCCGCGCTCACCAGGGACGAGATCGCCGAGGACTTCGCCGCCATCCGCGGCACCCGCCCGCCGCGCCGGCCCAAGAAGCGCCCGCGCGCCGTGCAGCGCCAGCTCGACGTAAGGATTTTCTTCTACCGCCTCTAGCACGTTCTGGTCTGCTGCGCGATTTTTTCAGCTCAATCCCGTCTGGTTTCGCTGGTATTGATTGCATTGCATTGCAGATGCTGTACCCGGGGCTGTCTCTCGCCGACGTCAATCTGGACTCGTACAAGATCGACGAGGTAAGAAATCGTTGTTTGGTAATTGGTATCCGTTGGTGCTCTCCTACTTCTTTTCCCTAAATGTGTCTTTTCCCGTGCCCAAACAGTGTAAGATATTTCCTAGAATTTTAGAAATAGAGAAAAACCCGGAATGGTCATATTTCAAAGCAATTGGCGTGATCCGGGTCATATTTCAAAAGGCTAACGAATTCCGGGTCATATTGTGCGGGGCATGCCAATGACGGGTTAAATTTAGAAATTTCTCTTCCCCCACAAAGTTGGTTCTTTTCTTCCATGTGTCTTTCTTTCTCCTCCTGCAGCAGAGGTGATCGGCGCCTGGTGGTGCAAATCGGAGGAGCTTTTCAGATGTTTCAGCTTTCCCTTTCTCGGTGCGATGGCTAACATCTCCATCCCATGGTTCTTGTGCTTCCTGCTGATTAGAGGGCGGAAATGTTAGATTTCCAGTGCTAATTCTGTACAGGGAGTCCTGTTATTATATGATAAATTATGGGGCCGCTGGGTCATGCTTGTGCTTCCCTGTCTGGTGTTGAGTTGGGGTATGGT
The DNA here is from genome assembly GCA_015847255.1 of Hyparrhenia diplandra. Taxonomy (NCBI): domain Eukaryota; kingdom Viridiplantae; phylum Streptophyta; class Magnoliopsida; order Poales; family Poaceae; genus Hyparrhenia; species Hyparrhenia diplandra. Next base: position 61,102 of record JADLZK010001655.1, read on the forward strand.
TCTGGTAGGATTGGGTACTAAGATCCTTAGGTGAAGAGAAGTTTTTCATTGTATTTATATGGTTCTAATCTATGAAATGTTCATTTTTCTCTCATTCAAATTTCTCCAAGTGAACTGCTGATTAAATGGAATGGTAATATCTGTGGAGAGTTTTTTTTCCCCCTCATTCAAATTTCTCCTGGATGACCGCTTTCTGGATTTACTGATGAAAACCATGTCACTTAGTTGCAGACAACAGGAAAGACACCTCTGATTCTACTCTGCTAGAGTATGTATTCTACTCCTGAAAGAGATGGTACAGTACTTTTAGCCTTATATAAGGAACGTGGTTTGTGAAAGTTCTACTTTATATTTGAAATCCGTCTGGTTATCATGCAACCTATATGCATCTTGTATCTTTTCAAGTGTAATCTGAACAAAAGTCTTCTTTTGGAGTTATGCGTTGAGAGTGGTTGTCTCATTTAAGTTTCATTGCATTCTATTTGATGTTACTCTTAAAAACAATACTATGGGTCTGTTTGGCAGGGCTCCGGCTCCTCCGAAAATGGCTCCGGCTCTGGCTCCTCTGAAGAAGTTGCTTCTTTGAAGGAGCAGAAGCCGTTTTAAAAAACGTTTAGCAAAACGGCTCCTCCAATGTTTATAGGATGGATGAAAAATGATAAATGTCTATAATAGCCCTCGCTTATTATATTACTGTGGTGTCGATATGGTCTTTTATCTAAATTATTGGAGCCATTCTTTATTTTCTCTCTCTTGTATTTTTACATTGGGAACCCTATCTTTTTCCCCAATTGCTGCTAGCACCTCCTTCTCTTTCCTTACTGTACAGGCAGATGCACAGCATCAGCATGCGCACGCACGAAACACAGGCCAGCGTTGCTGTGACAGACGCTCGGACACCCGTGTCCTTTCGCACCCTCATGAAGGAGGAGCCGGGAGAAGCTCGTTTTCGTGGCTCCGTTGCCGTAGTAGAAAAAGGGCTCCAGCTCCTTGGGGGCTTCGCCATCGGAGCTGTTACGTGTGTTGGCGTTTGGCAGGGCTTCGGCAGGAGCCGGAGCCGGAGCCGCTCGCGGAGCCCTGCCAAACGGCCCCTATGGAACTTCCCACCAAGACTGGCCTCTCTTACCAGGGTGGCGAGGTATAATGAACGCATTAAATGAAATAAAAGAGCTAATGACAATCACTGTAGTTTCATCATGCTGATCCAAGACAAAACTATGTTAGACGCGGCATGAGCCTACAATTTGATTCTCGTCTAATTCTAATGTGGATTTGAACCATAACTCCAGAAAGATTTAGAACCATTAATACAGGGTTTGAGCTACTTAACACCCACACAATCTCGATTTGACACGGCAACACTTTCAACACTGCTTGTCAAGTTAAATAGCAACCTGCATACAGATAGGTTTGCTGATGCCGAAAGAACATTGCATTGAAAGAGAACCACATTACTGCTCGTTTATCATCAGAAGAAATAATATAAGTTGCTGATATGGGGGTTTATCAAAGTAAATATATAATGAAACAAGCTAGTATAACAGATACATTCAACACAAGAATACTAAAACCAAAAAGAAAAATCATGTGCTTGTCGTGTTGTAAGCTGCATCTGCGGAAGACGTATCCATGTCATTCAGGCCAAGTTCCTCGTTCTGCTCCCAACTCCTCTGATACTCCTCGACTGTAATCCACAAAGAACACATTCAGTATGATTTAGTATGAGGTACATATACGCACGTCCCTTAACTTCTGAGTAAGGTTACCCTAAATATTCGAAGATTGACAAAAGGTCAAACAATCTCAATTAATATGTAATCATGTCCATTTTCAGTATCAGGGAAGCACCATCGTGTATCTGAATTGTTGAAAAGGTTAACTTACCGGTTAACTGGCTATCATCTTCTAAAGAATCAGTAGCCGGGGCCACAAATGAAGCCGCTAATCCATCATCAATTATTAGAGTCCAGGCCTCTTGTAAACTCAGAAGCTGGTAAAATACATTGACAAACAGAATTGATTAGGATAAAGCCTTTCTACATTAAGCTAGAGAGAGAGAGAGAGAGCAAACGAAAATACCTGGGATAATCTCTCCTTGAAATCATCCCACTTCTTCTTTTTCCATTCCAGTGTGCTATCGCCCAATTGGAATCCATGTATTCTCTCCAGAGCTGTAAACAAAAACAAAAACAAAGCGGGGAATAAAAACACACATCACATTCAAATCCTTCTGAGCTTCACTAAGTGTGTACATACCATTTTGGCATCATAAAAATAGAGAATGGATGAATAAAGTGAAGCAGACCTACCCTCGCATATTTTCACAATTAAACCTTCAACAGTTGTGACCATACCACCCAACGTTCCACATGAAAGCTCCAACTCAAGTTCAGGTACTTTCACGCTAGCTGAATCTGACTGAAAAACAAAACCCAAATTAACAAAGTCATATATTAGAGATGGATCATGTCTGCCTAACAAGTTCTTTAGTCTGTATAAGTATGTGGCTCCAATAGAATCACAGATTATCATTCCATGTAATGATCAAGGTAAAGAAATGCCAACACATTACTATTAGAGTAATGTTCATGGGAGTCAACATTGCACACCAGACTGAGAGAAGCCAAAAATGGAAGAAAAATCACTTGGTTGGGCTGCAACTCGGCCCAGCAACACCACGGTGTCATCCATTGTGTATGCTGTGCTCTAGGTCAGCCTATGCTCCCCTATGCCTTCATCCTCTCTGCTTCGGACCAACACAGGCTGTCCATTATCCGTTTTCGACTTTTCTAGCCTTGAACCACTGGCAATGTTTTTTTATCATTCCAAACTTTTCCTGAAGTGGCTCGTTCTAACTAATAATTCTCTATTTTGATTTTCTGCAAATTTAGAGCTTCTTGGTTAAATTTTGATGAAATTGTAGGGTTTGAGCTTGAAATTGGGGCTTTATAGAATTTGTGTGAAAAATTGCAGTCTGCATGAGATTCCTAGCGAAAAAAAAAAAACTTCTCGAAGCATTATAGTGTCAAATAAACTTCTGCAAGAATTATACATGTTCCAATTGACTACTGTAAATCGCATGTCATCTTGATGGTGAGAATATTGACTGAAACATTAAATTAAGCACAATGTTATCCAGGAGTTATGTATATATGTCCCTGCCTAATCATATAATCATCAATCCCATGCACAGGCATGCAAGTAGTTGTAAACAGGAAACATCCAAACCTTTATGACATCGCGAGTAAGGTCTCGTGCATTTTGAACACGCAGTGTAATTTTCTTTCCCTTAGCTGGAATTTCGCCCCCGGCTTCAGCTGATTGAACAAAGACAGAGATTTTTCAAATCATAAAAGTGTCAAAAAGCGCCAATCAGGTAACCAAATCTTACGGGGTATTTACAAAACAGTATGTGGGGCAATCAAACTGACCTCTGAATTGCGATAACCACACATGTCACATGTTGTCGCCATAACAATCACCTCCCGGAAATATGGGATTTCTATCAAAGGTTAAGGTTCACATACTCTTTAATTGCAGTGTTAAGCAGCAGAAAGGGAGTCCCAAAATGTTCTGTTCCTATATTCGGGAACCCCAAAGAAGGGTTGCAGCTTATTTCAGGTCCTGGAACCTGTTATGTCTCTGTAAGCATGTTTGGTAAATCCAACCAAACGATGCATGTTTAAGTGGTGTGAAGCCATAAACCATAGCTCCAGCTTGAAACCATCGAGAAAAAGAAGACTTATGTCTTGTTCAATACTCCCTCCATACCCAAAAAGCTTGACGTTTTGGACAAGGTTTGGGTCAAACATTGGGAACATAAATCATCAATAACTTTTACATTGTTGAGTTTGCAAATGTGAAAACTATATGAATAGATTTGTCATAAAAAATACTTTCATAAAAGTATACATATATCACTCTTCGATAAATATTTTTATAATAAAAAGAGGTCAAAGTCGTGTTTTGGAGACCGTGTCGCTGTCCTAAACGTCAAGCTTTTTGGGTATGGAGGGAGTACCCAATATAGCCACATCCCAAATCCCAAGTAATAATATTCACCAATTCAAAAGTGAAATATCATATCTGGATCAACCAACAATGGTCAAATCTTAATAAACAGCCTGGGTAGGCCACATTTCAGGAATATAAAAAAAACTCTGGCATAAATGAAGGATTCAAAATCAACAGAATCACAAAGACCTGTATTTCCAACAAACTGACTCATAGCTAATTATTGCATGCCACCAAGATATCGAACCATTGCACCCTACACAGTAACTACCTTAGCACCAAAGAAGAACATTTTCCAGTGGAAGTTACAAGATTCAACTATGAAAAATGCATGCAAAACCCAGGGTACAAGAGCAAAGGCGGCAGTGTTCTGAGTTCTGACGCAAATTAAAAGATCCTTTTTATAGTCATATTCTAAGAGAACAAACGTCACCACAGAACCAAATAAGCACAGCCAAGATACTATTCATTCTCATTACTGAGCTTGGTCGTAAAAATAAGTAATGGCTAGTTGGCTACAAAGGCATTATGTGCATTCTATTTTTAATACCTTAAGCAATGGTGAAAGTGAGGAAAAAGGATACTTGTAGCAAAGAACCGCGTGACACATTCTGCTCCACAGGCCCCACATGTTGATGGTAAGGTATCAACCTGTCCACGTGAAATTTGTAAGGTACAAATAAACATAATTCGTGAGGAGATTGTTGCCAGAAACTTGGTGGATATACCTCTTCTGGTGCTGAGTATCTACACAATGCTGCAGCAACTTCATCAGGGTTTCCCTGAGCTATAGCGCGACGACCTGCAACAGCTCCAACTGAGCCATGGGGCACGCTTTGCAACCCATCAGAATTGGATTCCATAACTGAAGCAGGCAAAACAGCCTCTCCAGGTTGTTGTGTTGGTGGTTCAGCAAGAAAACCAAGTGCTGCTTGTTGTTCACGGGTCCTTTCGTAGAATCTCACAGATAGTAAAGGATCTGATGACGGAGCATGCCTGTGGGTTTATGAAGATTAATCAGTGTGGCAAACCCAGATGAGGCACATGCATGGGGAAATTAATAACATACGATGTATTACTATGTTCCTATGTACAACCCAGATGTAACCATTACATAATAGCACAATCTAGTAAATTCAAATCACTATAGGTTTTTTTAGAGTCACTATAGGTTATGTGACAAGACAATTCAAACAATATTACCGCAAAGGAAAAATGTAAACAAATATAATCCAAGTAGTTCAAAATTTTAAATTATGATGTGTAGAACAATACCTTCCATATCAGAACAAGTATGTAAGTCGAAACAATTCTAAATCCCAAACAATACAAGGTAATAGGTGTACCACAAAAAACACTTACGGATTCTCAATAAAGCTGTTTCCTGCAGGGTCATCCAGAATAAAGGTGAATGCAGACTCTCCCGACCCAAGAGACTTCAACTTCAGTAAAAATGTATCGATAGCTTCAGCCCTCTGAGGATCCACTTTCTGCAGAAGATCAGCATGTTACTATGTGGAGTAATTCAAATTCGAAAAGCCAAGCATACAAATACCCAAGGTTCACCTTTCGTTCGTCTTGAAGAGCCTGCAGCTCATCCACAGCTCGCATAATAACCCCTTCCACCTGATTTACAAGGTAAAGAATAAGCAAGCTAGCAGCAAAAGAAAACATTTTGAAAGGAACTGCGTCAACAAAACAAATACAGCAAGGAATGAAGCATACAGTAGAAAGTGTTCCTTGTTGAGCTTCTGGAGGAATCTCAAAGTCCAGCTCTGGAATCTGCAGATGGGTACAATGAATAGTTAGAAAGCAATTCATTCTTATGTATTTGCTGTATTCATGTATTGTATTAGAGGATCAAATATCAGCATACCTTGATAGTCGCTGAATCAGATTTCACAACCTGACGATTCAGTACCTGGACCAGCATCACCAGTTAGTTATTATAGTCAATATATTTCGGTAACCATAATAATGCTAAACATTAAGAGATCTTAATTTTACCAAAATCAACAAATAAGACATAATCGCCATGCATAAAACATACCTCACTCTGCCCCAACGGAACCTCCAAGCTATAGCAGCATCCCTTGGGTTGGAGCTGTCCAGCAAACTGAATCTCGTTATTCCTACAACACAAGGATGCAAATTAAATTATTACCATAAATGGCAAGTAATAGCTCTACCAATCATAGACCTACAAATTTCAATAAACAAGAAATTGGGCATATCGTTAGTTCGTTACCTCTCACCACAATGTGTGCACTCGAAGGCCATCAGAACCACCTGCAGATTCACAAAGGCAAATTTCACAACTCCTGTCTAATCAGCGGTACTAATCAGAACAAGCAGTGACGTCATGAGCAGAGGGTACCTCACGGAAGTGCGGGATCAACGTCAGCAGAAGCCTCGTGGTGCCCTAACCACATGAAAAAGAGGCAACAGGCCTCAGAACCCTCCAACAAGCGCCCCAAACAAACAATGGAGAAACGAGAGGTAAGGGACAGGGGCACTCACGTTCTCACCGCAACGCATGCAGAGGGACTCGATCTCGTGGAGAGGCGTGGCGTGCGCCTCCTCGTCGGCAGCCGCCGACTCCGCCGCGGAGCGGAGGTCCACCACCACGCGCCCTTCATCGCCGGAGCTCGGCATTGACGCAGGGAATAGGTGTAGGCTGGAGCAATCGTGGACGAGACAGCTCTGTGGAATTCATCAAACCAAGTCTTTTGAAATGATCTCCATTCACCAACAGTATATTTACGAGGAAATGCAAATTCATATGGTTGGGTTGGACCACTCAAAGCATATGCTCTCTTTACTTGGTCCCTAATTTCAGGTTCATAAGAATCAATTGGTTTGCGCTTTCCAGGGTCAGCAATTAGGATCTCATGACTGAACTCTGTCCTAGGTTTCTTCTTTTGAGTGGTGCTCTCATTACTATGTGGAGTTGACGTTGAGCTACTTAAAGTTGAAAAATAATTGCGCAAGTCCCTGAGTTGACGTTGAGCTACTTAAAGTTGAAAAATAATTGCGCAAGTCCCTTTTCGGGATACTGGAAATTGAAATCATAAATCAAAGTATCAACCAGTCAATTCAATCACCCAATCAGGCAATCAGCCATACAATACAATCATTCATTCATTCATTTACACAGAAAAAAAAATCACCTTGCGTCCTTGCTTACAGCCTGCTGGCTGCTGCCGCTAGCGGCCTGCCCGCCCTGGACGTCCGACGGAGATGGAGCGCAGCGCGAGTTGGGGAGGGGACTGGGAGGGGAGCAGGACTGGAGGGGAGGTCAGGGACTGGAGCCTGGAGGGGATGCGTGGAGGGTGGAGCAGCGCCGCCGGGCGAGGCCGCGAGAAGGGAGCGCCGTCACCGCCGTCACTGAGTGAGGTCTGAGGTGGATACGGTTTTCTTTTACTGGGCTGTGTGCTGGGCCTTCTAAGACTTCTCAAAAAAAAAGGAACAGACCAAGGCAGTGCCGGCCCGGTCTCCTCCCCTTTTCTCGCTTTCTGAGGTTTATAGCTTACCAGCATTGGGCCTTATGTCGGCCCAATCAGTTAACCAGGCTTAAAGCCCGTAAGCCTCTCGTCGGCCTTTTTCTCCCCTTGACTTCGTGGTCACTTCACGAAGTCGAGAGTCTGGATCGCACTCGAGCGCACAGTGCGTAGCGCCGCTCAGTCGCCGCCGATCACGGCGGAGCAATTAAGCCTTCGCCTCGCCTGTGTGTCTGGATTCAGCGAGGCCTTGACTGGCTAAGCTTAGCACCAATATCGGCCACAGCGGTCTCGGTGAGTGCCGGAAGAGAGATGGGTGGCTTCCACCACACCTGCCTGAAGGCACGCAAGGTGTTTGCAAGAATGCTTAGCAGCGGAGGCGGGGCCAGCGTGGGCTGTGATACCCTGCTGGACGCCTCGGACCTCGCCAAGCACCTCTGCAAGCTCATCATCTCTTGCCGGAAGGCCTCAGCCCTCGAGCACGAGCTCGACCACAGCGGCGTCCGCGTCACGCCAGAGGTCGCGGAGTGCGTCCTTGAGCGTCTCGACAATGCCGGCATGCTAGCATACGGCTTCTTTGAGTGGACGCGCAGGCAGAAGCGCGGTGGGTGTGCCCATACCGTGCGTTCCTACCACACGGTGGTCGCCTCCCTAGCCAAGATCAGGCAGTACCAACTCATGTGGGACGTTGTGGCCATCATGCACAAGGAGGGTGTGGCCAATGTTGAGACGTTCGGCATCATCATGCGCAAATATGCCCGGCGCAGAAGTTCGATGAGGCAGTTTACACGTTCAACATCATGGAGAAGTATGGTGTTGCCCATAACCTTGCTGCCTTCAACAGCTTGCTCAGTGCACTGTGTAAGTCTAAGAACGTGCGTAAAGGCGCAGGAGATCTTTGACAAGATGAATAATCGGTTCAGTCCTGATGCCAAGACATTAGTATCTTGCTTGAGGGTTGGGGAGAGCACCCAACCTCCCAAAGATGCAGGAGGTTTACAGTGATATGCTTGACCCTGGTTGCCAACCAGATATTGTAACATATGGTATCATGGTCGATGCACTCTGCAAGACAGGCCGAGTCGAAGAGGCTGTCTGTGTCGTGCAGGACATGAGCTCCAGGGGATGCCAACCGACAACCTTCATATACAGCGTCTTAGTTCATACTTATGGAGTTGATATGAGGATTGAGGATGCTGTTGCAACATTTTTGGATATGGAGAAGGATGGGATTGCGCCTGATGTTGTTGTGCCTTCTGTAAAGTGAAGAAGTTTGACAATGCCTTCAGAGTCATGGATGACATGGAAGGCCATGGAATCTCCCCGAATTCAAGGACCTGGAACATCATCCTAAATACTTTGATTAGCCTTGGAAAGGATGATGAGGCATATAGGGTCTTCCGAAGCATGATTAAGCGCTGCAAACCAGACTCTGATACTTACACCATGATGATAAAGATGTTCTGTGAGAATGATAAGATAGAGATGGCACTGAAGGTATGGAAGTATATGCGGTTGAAGCAGTTCCTGCCAAGCACGCACACATTCTCTGTGCTGATCAATGGTCTCTGTGATAAGGGTGAGGTTAGCCAAGCTTGTGTCCTGCTTGAAGACATGATAGAGAAGGGCATTAGACCTCCTGGTTCAACTTTTGGCAAGCTGAGGCAACTACTTTTGAAAGAAGGAAGGATGTACTTGACTTTCTTGTCGAGAAAATGAAGATACTCATTCAAGAACCTTTATTTGATTGACCCTTCACGTCTCCATTGGTATGAATGCTTACTCCTGTCATCTATTTGGATACACGTGGTTAATATGGGGTAGATGCTCCAAATGCCTGCTCTTATTTCTTCTTTCTTAATTTGCAGTGCTATTTATGAATCTTTATCTATGTCTGTTGCCGATACTCTTCATGGTTCATGTACCACTACAGCTGCTGATTAGCCTATGCAGTCATCATTTAGGCTTTATGAATAGATGGTCCCAGTTGAAGGATGAATGGATTCCCAACCAAGCCATGGCTGTGTTATTAACGTCTCACACAATCATTACTACTATCAGTTATCAAACATCTCATGGCCAAAATGCTGGCCAAAATGCTGAACTTCTGATATACTAGAAACTTTTGTGTTGTAAGACTCAGACTTGAGTCCTCCAAAAGCAATGAACTACATGTGTTCTATGGATCAAGAGGAGCTGTTCAGCGCAAGAATCCTACAAGGACTGGTGTCAGTCACAAGTGCCCTGAACTTGAGAACTTTGTGCCAAACTGCCAATTTGTTCAGGGAAAAGTCACTGCTATATTGAAATTGGTACTGGTCTGAGCATTTGATCTATGATGCTATATTGGAATTGGTACTGGTCTGAGCATTTGATCTATGATGCTATATTGGAATTGGTACTGGTCTGAGCATTTGATCTATGATGCTATATTGAAATTGGTACTGGTCTGAGCATTTGATCTATGAAAAGGAGCACCACATTTCTCGAGGATTTAAAAGGATGGATGGAATTGCTCTTACCTGCAGTAAACTATCTCCGTACTTTCCTTCCGGAAGGATAAGTTGTGACTTTCAAGACAAGAAGAATACCAAGGAAATTACTGAGCTCAAGAAGACTGGATTGTGTGTTTGGTGCCCTTGTGCTGATAAGAAAGCTAACACAATGACTTGCTAATTTTTTTCCCCTGCTGAACTGTGTTTTTCTTGTTACATGTGACAGACAATATCTTTTTTCCCCCTTCTCTTTTGTCAAACCAATTGGAATTGCCCTGTTCCCCTGTGTGAAGCTACATAACAGGCATGAAAAGGTGAATAACGCTTTGGTGTTGTACAAGTAGCCAAGTAGTTGATCTTAGACTCTTAGCATTAGATGTGCAGCTACCGGGTGGCCTTGTATCTCTGTACTTTATATAGAATTTGACAGCTCTTTTGATCCAGTAGGGCTGTATTTTTTTTTTTTTTGAAAGATCCAGCAAGCCGGCTTTGATCGATAATAAGAGGAAGTAGCATACAACATTGGCGGCGCGAGTAGCGCCGACCCCCAACTCAACCTAGGCTAACTTGGGGGGTTTAGTTACAAAGCTGATTACTCACACATTAATGACAACCCAAAGCAACCTAAAAAGCTGGAGAGCTGATAACTAACTAAAAGCGCCCTCCAACTCTACAGCTCCCCGACTCACCTGCCATGGCTGCAAGCAACCTGGAGAGCTCCTGGTCCTCAAGACGTGCTGCCTTTTGGATAGCCTTCACTGCCTGCTCCGGGAGCTCGAGCCCGTACATGTCAATGTAGGTTGTGACCGCCACATCCTGGGCTGGTGCCACTGACTTGCCGTCGATGAAGGAGAGCTCACGCATAAGCTTATGTTGAGCACGTTCAGCGACTGGAACTGAGGAAGGTCGAGCTGCCTGGCATGCACTCGAGCGGGTGGGCGCAGCAGCTACCCTCTTCCTGTGTTTCCGATTGGTCGGAGGGGGTGACACCGGTCTCTGGAGGATTGGAGCGGGGATGGGCTTGAACAAACCTGCAAGGAAGGCACAGTCACCGAAGTCCTCCGTCTCAGTGCATCTATTCCTCCAAGGGTGTGGCCAAGACAGGCTCAACCTGCCCCTGGACTAGCTGGGCAGCCAGGGAGGAGCAATCGCCAGGGACGTATCTACCTCCGAAGAGACGACCGGTGAAGAAGGATGGCACCTATCCATTGGTGCTCTTGTCGAGCTAGCTAGCGGCAAGCTCCTCCAACATAGGGTCAACCCATGTACGTCATATAGCTATATTAAATTCAGAGGATGTGAAGATGCTATTTCAATTCGCAGGATTGGAGAAGCATCTTTTCGCAATGTGTGTGCAGTCCATATATTTCAGTTCTTACAATCAGTAACTCTATGATGTTGTGGCCACTAAACAGAATCAATGTTGCAAAGCCTCTTCTCACAAAGCACCTCTGCTACAGTAGCGCTCTCACCACAAGGAAAAATAGTGGTCAAAAGAAACAGGGAAGGCAGTCAGCACGAAAGACTAGTTGCAGATAACAAAGAAAACTGGAACTCAGTGGAAACAACCCGGTTATTCCAGACTAACTGGGAGGAGATCAGTTGGTGGGAGGTGTAGTGTATACTAATCTCAGAACCTGAGTTCAAGTCCTCTTCGACTCTAATTTGGGTGCCTCTTTCCTCTTATTTACAAGGTATCTTTTTCACAATAACTGGGTGCAGAAAGTAATGAAAACAGGAGTCACATGGGTAATCGGTAAGATAGCTAGGATGCTCCTAAATGTTATTTTCTTTACATTCCTTCTTTGTTGCTGTCTTATATGTTTAAATTTAACAAAACTGCACTGACTGGGAAAAAGCACTTGACCATAGGTATGATAACTAGGATAGGATGCTCCTAAATGTAATTTTCTTTTTGCACTCCGTATTTGTTGCATCTGAATATGCATTTCTATGTATACATCTGAATATCAAAAGGAATATGCACTTGAACACCCGTATTTGTTGCATCTGAAGTTGCATCAAAACTTACATCTGAATATGCACTCAGTATGTCTTAAATTTAACGAAATGCACTGCTAAATAAAAAAAAAAAAAAAAGAATCGGACATAAAAGTTGTTTTTAATAAGTATAACTTGCAACTGCAAGAGGGCATAGCACGCTCCTGCATTTACCTGGAATTAGAAATAATTCAGTATGTGCTATTAACGCTAACAAAAGATGATGTTGATCAACACTGGAAAACATTTTTTTTTTTTTTGAGACCATGCCGTTGTGCATTTTTCATTAAGCAGAATAAAGTTCAAACAAAGTGGCACGACGGTAACCATCGGTTACCGAAGCGAGACCTATAGACTACTGGATCAGCATTGGAAAACATAAACACAAAAGTAAGGAAACCAGTTCTCAAGTTCCAACCAACATTCTATGCCTGAAACTTTCTTTTTTAAGTTGAAGAGTGTGATGAGCTTACCTCCAACAGTAGCACCAACGATGGCTATTGCGAACAGCAAAGGCATGTTAGGGAGAGAGTATTCTTGCTCACTTGGTTCCGATATGCAACTGGGTGGTAGAACATATATGATACAACTACTCAGAAGACATGCTTTCCTAAAGGAGGAAAATACAACTTCCTGCAACAAGTATAAGACAATAATGAGTTGCATATCATTATAGCTAGGTTTCTGTAACAAAATTTAAGCTTTGTTCAATAAGACAGCACTAGGTTAGTTTAAATTATTATGATCAAAGGGTTCTGTTTTCAGATGATAGTACATGCTAAAAACAGAGCAAGGGACTCACCATCATACCTGAAGATGAGATATGGACTTCATGATATCATGTCCATCCATATACGCTAGCTGCATGGATGCCATCATTCCTAGAATCCGTGTGAATTGTGATCAGTCAGTGATGGGGCACGCTGAACCGCAGAACACTTAATAGGATAGGACAGGACAGACCTGCAGTGCTGTCAACTATAGCAAAGGGAGAAGAAATGATTGTTCTGCATCTTTAAGAGTGAATTAAGTTAGCTAAAGTAAATTTTTGCATCACATTGTGTAAGTATCGCATGACTTTGTCAGAAAAATGAATTATAAATTTGGTTAATTATGATCAGTATCTTAATACTGTCAAATACTTCGTTAGATTGACCAACATAATTGTGGTGCTAACTAAACAGGTGTAAAGTTAAATTCATCCAATAGAATCCATATTAACTTAACAATGTGATCCTATGGAAATAATAAAGGCATGGAAATTGAAACAAAAAGGTGGAATTTTTCTTTCCCGGTTTTCAGGCAGAACCACAAAACAAGGATGAAACATTAAAGATTAAATGGCAATACTCTTGTAAATCGTCGACATGTTTAACAACAGGCCCTCTTTCAGAGCCAATTACCACAACTAACAAAAGGTTATGGAGGAAAGGAACTGGATGCCAAAAGTCAATATTACATCCTAATCTAAGCCCTTTTCATGTTTACATCTTTTCTCAAGTGCAGACAACGATTGCTCAAAGAATCGCGGCTGAAGCCACTGTTCTTCACATCAGGGATCAGTGCAGGTCAATTTCACCCTTTTCTCCATGATTCTTGACCAGAAGATTAATAAAAATAATAAATTTGGGTACTAAACCTGGCAACCCGCTGACAACTATAGTAGAATACATCAAACGTACCCATCTGAATGCCAATGCCACCATAAAATGCATAGCCGGACTTGAAGAAATACTAGTGACATAAATTAGCAGCACAGCATACATAACTGGAATATGTTACAAATACATGGACATGGAGTAAGAGTAAACTACAACTTGCATTACATTACTTTGACAATGTCAAACCACAAAACATCCCTAGTTGTGGGTTTAGAAGTTATTTTCCGGTAGAAGTTTTTTTTTTTACTATCATTTCTTTGTTAAATCTTCAGTGGCCCATGAATCTTGACAATGTTTTGTTTAAGCTGCTCACCCCACCAGCATGACATGTCCAGATTTGTGATTTGTGTTTCCTGACTCACTCCAGGTAAACTATCCGCATGTCTACTCGGAATGTTTTAAAGTATCTATGCACTCTGATTCATTGGGAGCTTCACAAGTCCGGGAAAGTGACATCGTTGAGGAACTTTTGGTCCTCCTGTCAGCAAGAATAAGTTATGTCGATGGTAAATATGCAATGTTGTATTCAGCATTGCATTGGATTTTCAGAAGTTGCAGGTAGAGCTATCGTAGTTTAGGGCTATTGTCCCGGTCCTACATAGACGGCTATATTGTATTCATACGTGTGTTTGAGATTGAGACATCGTTGGACCTGGGTGAATCATCAGATGCTGAATGCTGATGGTGAGTAGTTGGTGACATGGGAATGTGACGCCTCCGTTGCCTCTAGATAATCTGGCAGGAGACGATTTGTACGATGCCTTCAGCACTGTGCTGCCAATCGAGGATTCGAGCAGCCATCTGTGGCGGAGCTGAACACTGCAGTCTGCACCCGGTGTTTCTGCAGTCTGCACTGGCTGATCGACCATTTCCTTTTGCTGTCATTCAGAGTCGAACCTTTATCAGTGCAAGGCAGAGCAAGACTAAGCTAATTTACCTCTAAGCTAATTTCTTTAATGGTGTTAACTCTTAGCATATAGCTCATAACATAGATAACTTGACATGATACTCTCATGATCTTAGAATTAGCTCTTGAGCAAGAGCTAACTCTTCTCTTCCTTCCATTAAAATATAAAAAGAATGCTAAGAGCTAGCTTATGAGTCACACACTATGGATGCCCTTAGCATTGCCCTAATAAGAATCTAATAATCTCTAGAATTAAGGAACCAACCGTCTAACCTGATCAAATCTACCAGTAATATCTTCCCTAATCCTTATCCCTTGCTGTGAGGGGTATGGTGGGCTGGCCCTCCGGTCACCCATAACAGTGTCCCATACCTATACATTTTTACCCTGGTCATTTTGTTCAATGTAAAAATAACTCCGTGTCCATCTTTTGAATGAAAATATAATGAACATTTCACTTCAGTTTGTTCGAATGGATCAGCCAAACAGATAGAAGCAAGAGGTTTCGTAGAATGTTCAGACGACATTTTGTAGAATGTTTCGACGCAGCTGTGCAGAAAGAGCCATGGCGTCCTCAATAAGGTTGGACAAATTACTGCCACACAACTGTATTAATTAATTCTCAAATGCTTGTAGCTCAGTTAGCGATGAAAGTGAAAACTTTTAAACTGATGGTTACAGCAAACAATGAACCAATCGTGTAGATTTCTGAAATTGAGGAAGCAATACATATGACATGCCTAATGCACAGTTTACTGAGTTTATTTATAGCGCCAAGTTTAACAGAAGTCGGAAAAGGTAGTCAGCAAAACTGAGATCTCATCATATAGGCTTCTAGTTCTCCCTTGTATATGTTTGCGGGATGATTGAAGTCAATAACCCTGCAAAACAATGCAGCAACAGAGCATATCGCATGACACATTCATCTATCTATTATATATTATATATGGTAACACTGCCATTTAGATGTTAACCATGCAAGTGGACCTTGCTGTGCATACAGGCACACTTCTGTGCTGCGAATGCAGGCTCCCTAAGGCAATTTCATCAGCTTCTGACCACGCAAACCATTCCAAAAATCTTGTGCCTTCGTTACTTTCTTTCCAGGGAGTTGAAGCTCCAACACCTATCATACACGCCATTAGATGCACTGAAGAAAGTCACAAGGAAATCAAGCAACTGTTATCGGTCAGCAAATCTCGATACATGCCTCGAGACAGGTTGAACCACTGCAAGGAATCAGCAACGAGCTCCCAGAAAATAGTATCTCGTTTTCATCTCCAACTTCGACACATGATGTTGAAACCTTTGTGCTGATAACCTTAATCTCTAGAACATCAGGTATACTGTTTTGATTTACGAGTTGCAGCTTTGCACGCGTCCCAGGCCATCCTGCAAATGCCCGCACCTACCAGAGTTGGTTGGCAATAGCTTTGTTAAACACATTAAGAATTAGAAACTCACCTTGTTATGGAGCACTTTAGCTTCTTCGCCAAACGATAGCCATGACTCCTCAGAATTTAACTGGAAAACATGTCATTGTGATAACTGATAAGGTAGTAAAACAGTTCATGATAATTTAGTCAGGATTTATCAAAACGTGGAGAAACATTTGAATGCATTAGTTTTAAAGTGCTTGTAGACTAGAATTTCAAATCTCAGTAGTAGGTACAGAAGATTGAGTACTGTACATCTTATCCAAAGCAAGCATGACTACTGGCGGCTAAATTTTAACAAAATAACATTGTTGAAATTGTATAACTGTAGAAATCTGAACCACGAGGCATGAAACAGTTTGGTGTAAAATAAGTTCTTTCAAATTCCAGTCCCTTCATTATCAGTTCAGAGGTACCTTGAAGAAATAGATAATTTATAAATAGTATACCAGAAGTGAAGGGATAATCTAGAGAGTTTGACAAAAGCTCATGTAAGTTGAGAGTTTTCTTTGTTGAATGATGTCGAACTTTATAGCACTGAGCATGATATCAAGATAATGGTGTTTTTCTGTCATTAAATGGAGCTAATGATTATATTTCTGGTTTGATATGAGAAGACAAAATCAAGTTGTAACATATGACAGCACACATTTAGGCCTACTTCTGCCAATGCTTACCTTTGGTGCCAGTGTAGCTTTGGAGTCATCCTGTGGTTGTGCCTTTTCTTTAGCCGAACCGTCAAGAATGGATGGCAGTTCATTAATCAAAAGCTTGGATCCTGGCAATACAAGTATCAACATTACCAGGTCTGAATAGAAAACAAAGTGCTAAAATCATCCATCCTGTTTGTTTATTTACAAAATTCAGTCAACTACTCAACTAATTTGAAGACCCAGCTAAGAGTGAAGAGAAAGTAAAACAGCAAACTAGCCATTAGGGCAGGTAAGCTTCTAGAAGGTATACAAGGACCAATTTCATGACAATGACCACGTAGAATAATGACCTTTCATAGGTTATGGTTAGTCTGTGGTCTTTACCTAAATCAAACAGGATAGAAAGTAGCTCTGGTGCCTGCAAACAAACAAAGTGACATACAATATGATCAAAGAAGGATAGTAACATGCTCATAACCAAACATCTAGCCATATTCTGATGCTTCGCTTTTTTGTTAATGCTAACTAACCAAATTCTGCAAAGAAATGTGTTTCAGTAGATTGTTGAGCGAAAAACATTCCATGTTAGTTGAGCAGCGGAAGGTTTTAACTCCAGAAATGCACCTCACATAAAGTACAAATGCCACAGTGATAATTCATAATCTACCCATTAAATTCTTCAACATGTGACATCCAGTTTGTTAATAAGCAGCCAAAGCACAATTTTTTGAATCAAGTTATCCCTAATGAGCTCCTGGGACTCACCAACCAATTTCTCCATTTAATATTATATGATCGAACAAGAACTGGGAGGCCTAAATGTCCATTTGGTACAATGTATTTATTTTTAATCATATATCCATGCCCATGTTAAAAAAAAAAAAGAGAGCTGTACAACTTCTCTTATATAACTTTGAATTGTCAAGATGAAACATTGAACTAGGAAGACACTGAATATTACCTACCTTAATACATTCATCAACAGAAAACCTTTCACACGCAATCACTGGACCTGAATCCAACGCACGAACAGTATATGCAAGGGAAACACCTGTTTCTGCAACACCATCCTACAGAAATAAAGGATACAATAAATAAAAAGTATCACAAACACCAGTATCACTGTATTAAAAATGGAGAGCATTAAGACCTGCAGTGCCCTCTGCACAGGAGCTGCACCACGATATAGAGGCAGCAAACTTGGATGTATATTAACTGTGCCTAAATAAAAGAATACATGACAGATGATCAGGACTTAGAACTCCAAGAGGCATTTGAATACCCAAAACACAACATGCCAGTAGCTATTTGATTACAATTGCATTGTATTCCAATAGTTTGACTAAGGACAAACTCATAATGCATTGTATTCCAGGACAGAGATATTAGATCATAGGTCCTTGATAGCAAACAGTAGCTATTTGATTACAATTGCAAAAATAAGATTATCTAAGAAGTGGATCGGAGTTCCATAATGAAACCAATGGTAATATGCCATTATCTAAGAAGTGGATGTGAACCAAAAGTTTACATATACAAGCCAGGCCAATGTCACTTTTTCTTTAGTTTCAAGATCTGAAATACAATTATAGTTGTTACGAAACTCATTCTAGGTGTAACTGCAATAGCCAGATACACACAAATGTTACATCCATACATATGAACTAGTTGCAAATAAGTTCAATTTTTCCCCGAAAACGTGAAGAGCAGTTCGAACCTCCTAGTCAATTACAGTGGACTCCTAGTTGACTGTTTATGCTCGAACATGAGGCGATTCTTGTGCATTGTGCAACAACAGCAAAAACTAGGGGGCAAAAGAAAAGAGGCAAACAGGTACTGGACAAAACCAGTCGTACCGCACGATGGGATATCAAGAAATTTCTGGGGCAGAATGTTCCCGTAAGCAGCAGTTATGCAAACATCCGGTTCCAGTTCCTTCAAGGCCGACAGGAACGACTCCTGCATTGCTCCAGAAATCACTAGAACCCAAGTCCTCCCTAGCCTTACAGGAGCACCAAGAAAGACTCGAGAGTAGTTGTCAGGAAGGTACCTCCCGGGCTCGTTCTGGCGTGAAGATGAGTTCCTCTGGGAACCCGCGGTCGAGCGCTAACTGCGCGACGGCCGACGGTAACAGCTTCCTCCCCTGTTCTTGGCGGCCGGCGGTTGCGTCACGACGGCAGCCACCTTGAATGCGGATTCCGGGGAGCCGGACGCGCCCAGCAGCTTGTCCAGCACCGAGGCGGCCACCTGAGGTGCGGTCCGACCGAGTTCAGGAATAAGACCACCAAGTACGAACCGAGAAGCTGGGATTCTGCAGGCGCGGTAGTACCTGGGGCGAGCCCAAGAATACAAGGTTCTTCTTCCCAGTGCCGCTGCCTCCGGCTCGGGAAGCGGAGCTGGCGGCGCAGCGGAAGAAGCGGCGCAGCGACGGTGGGGAGTACCGCGCCATGGTTCGTCGTGGGGATTGTTGGGATGGGGAAACAGGATTTGAGGGATTTTTTTTTTTTTTTTTTTTTGAGGCTGAGTAATAAATAAATAGGCAAATCTGTGGCAAAAAAAAATAAAACCCCGGATTTGAGGCTGCAAGGGAAAGAGTGATGGTGGACTTCGGGCCGATATTTTCTGGGTAGCTGACGGCCCAAACAGTAGCAGACTAGTTGGTTTTGCTTTTCACGGCCCACCACATCCATTTACTAAAAAGAAAAAACACTTTTCCTTCCCCAACTTTTACAAAAGTCTGGTTTTTCTCCATGTAAAACCAGGCAAATCATATCCTTCAAAATCCAGTTTTGTTGGACTCCACGTGAATATATAATAATATAATATATTTTAGTACAAAATTTGTGTTATAGTTTAGATATACACTAATAAATAATTAATTAGAGCAATTCATAATTGTAGTTTCGTTGGTCCAGTTGTGGTGAAATTTCTATGGTGGCCTAATTATTGTATGCTTAAACTTTAGTTAAAATTTCATACTCACTAGATCATGTACAACTTAGTTTATATGTTTATTTAGGGTTTGTACATGATCCAAAGTGAGTAAGAAATCTTTACTATGGTTCAAGCAACAATAATTAGGCCACTATAAAAAATTTCTCACAATTAGACCATAGAAATTACAGATTATGAATTATTTCAATTAATTATAAAAAGTATAGATCTAAATCTATAATAAAAAAAATTATACTAAAATATACCATACTATATATCAAATGTGTAGATCTACTCACATGGTGTTAAAAAAATTTGATTTTCTATTTTATGATTTTTCTATGATTTAAAATTTTTTTTCCATAAAAATCAGCCGAAATAAATAAAAAGGTAAAAGATAAAACCACTCCATAGGGAGGTAAAACGCATGTTTTGAAAAGTGTTGAGGAATGTTGTTTGCCCACTTTTACGGTTTAGGGAGGAAAGTTGACTTTCGCAAAAGTTACTATAAAAATCACCATTAAATCTTCATGCAAATTAACATTTCCATTGTTTTAGCCTCTCAATTTTTTTTTAGGGCTCCGTCACTACTTCCAATAGTATCCCCTCAAAACTAAAAAAAACTTCCGACAGGCGTTAGAAACAAACACGATTAAGTTGGACACCGACTCCGTTTCAGTTCGAGATTCGGCCGCTATAAATCACGCCTCCTCTGCCGGTCCCGGCCAGATCTGAGCTCACGCCAACAACACGGCGCCCAACAAACTCATCATCTTAATCATGTCGTGCTGCACCCAGGCCAGGGAAACCTAGTTCACGTTTCAATATGCCCGAAAATACATAACATAAAAAAAAGAATAGATAAGACGATATTCACCCTCCCCTACATATTTGATTTCTTCTCCTATACAAAAACCAGCAAGACCTACTCCATTGATAATTCCATCAATGACACCTTTATTAAAAAAATGCATTAGTTCAGCTAATATTCTTATACCTAGGATAAAAACTCTTGTTTGTTGGTTGGGATGGGATCTTAGGAGAGATAGGAAAGCCTTGAAACAAAGTGAGCCTATGGGAGGGTGTAAAAATGTTAGGACATTCCCCTCTGTCTCTCATGATTAATACAGTAGATGAAAGTAGAACACATAGACACAAGGTGTAGGGAGACTATTCTTTATTTCTCTAAATATATTGGTGTTTACAACATAGAGCTCCCACATATATATAGTCTTGCCAGGGTCTAAGAGTTTCGGTAAGACCCCACATACAAACGGACTAGGATTAGGATTCATCCTTCTCCTTTTTTTCTAGAATAGAGTCTGTGTGTTTTATAACACTCCCCTTTGAGCAATTACCACGATATGCACATGCCTCATCAAAAACTCCATTCGAAAACCCAATGGGAAAAACAGTTCTTGGAGAAAATAGTACATCGCATTTGTTAATTACACTGCACAAGTTATCTCATTAAAAACCTTGTGTGAGAAACCTTCGAGTAAAAACTCACATAAGAAAAAAGAGTACAACGTTTAACCTTCTTGTTCATATATTCTTCAGGATATTCTATTATTTTTGAATAGATATTGATCTTCGTAATACTTCAATGTTTTAGCAAATATGATCTACTTGATCTTTGCAATTCTAATGGTTTACCGTAAAGTCAGATTTAATAAAATATGCTCCCTCTCATAAAGCCAAACTTTGAACTACATTGTTCAAGCCACACTATTTAATAAACGTGTGCAAAGTAATAGTATGAAGTACCACAATACTATATCTTTCAAAAGCTGGCTTACAATTCTTCTATGAATTATATGGGAGCAATATGCTTCATGCATAGTGACAACTTGTTAGTTATGCAAAACACATAAATATTATCCTTAAGAGTGTGTTAGTCTTGCTTGGCTGCAAAGAAAACTAGACAACCATTTCCACAGTTATCACATTAGAGAGCAGATGAAACACTTGAACTAGTTCATGTTGATTTGTGTGGTCCCATTTCACCTACTTCAGTTAGTGGTAACAAGTACTTTATGTTGCTTGTGGATGATCGTACAAGATGGTGTAATGTGTACATGTTAAAATCCAAAGGTCAAGCAATAGTTTTCTTTGTTAAGTACAAGGCACAGATGGAGAAGAACACTAGAAATAAAATCCAGGTGCAGAGGTCAGATAGAAGAGGGGAGTTTCTAGGCAATTCTTTTTAGAGTGTTTGTGAGCAAGCTAGAATTAAGCGCCACTTCATAGCATCTTATACATCACAACAGAATGGAGTGGTGGAGAGGAAGAATAGAACTATGATGGAGATGACAAGGGCACTATTGAAGATCATGGGTGTTCTAGGGTTATTTTGAGCAAAAGCTATCAGGCACTCAGTTTTTCTTCTAAACAGATTGCCAACTAAACCTATGGGTGACAGGACTCCTTATGAATCCATGAATGGTAGAAGACCACAGTTGGGTCATGTGAGAATTTTTGGCTGCATAGGTCATGTTAGGCCAGGAGTATCTCACTTGAAGAAGCTTGATGGTAGAAGCATGCCTTTGGTGTACTTTGGGATAGAAGAAGGCAACAAAGCTCATAGGATGCTCAATCCAAATACTAATAGGATTGTGGTAAGTAGAGATGTAGTTTTTGAAGAAAACAGGAAATAGAGTTGGGATGTTGCCACTGTCACTAACAAAAGACAGAGATGGTGTGGATGGTGAGTTCATACCTCATGGGGTTGCTGGTGATGTGGGTGCAGGAGAGCATCATACTGATGAGAGTGTTGATTCAGGGGGAGCATTTGGTGGTGGTATTGACATAGGGCTGGAATTGATTTTGGATTAGCAGATGACAACAGTCAACCTATCTCTAACCAAAATCCGACAATAGGAGAAGAAGCTGTGTCACCACAGAATTCTGTTCATATCTCAGGGACTAGGAATGACGCAATAGAGATAGATGGTTATGATCTTTCACCTGATGGTCCTCAGAGGTACAGAGACCTGAATGAAGTATATGACAATGCACCAGTGGTTGAACTGGAGCCTGAATCAGAGGATGATGATGAAGTGTAGGTTGCTACACTACTTGCAGTGAGAGCCAACATGTTTCAGTTGAAAACATAGAGTGGGTGCATGCCATGGATAATGAAATGCAGTAAATATGCAAGAATGGAACATGGGAGCTTGCTAAGTTGCCACCTGGCCATACAACTATTGGGCTCAAATGGGTTTACAAGCTCAAGAAAAATGTTGATGAAGAAATTATGAAATACAAGGCCAGATTAGTAGCCAAATGTTATGTGCAAAAACAAGGGATTCACTTTGATGAGGTATTTGCTCCAGATGCAAGGTTGGACACCATAAGACTAATCTTGGCAGTGGTAGCAAATAGAGGATGGGAAGCTCATCATCTAGATGTCAATACTGCTTTCTTGAATGGGGACCTTGAGGAAGAAGTTTATGTTGCACAGCCACAAGGTTATGTGGAGAAAGGCAAGGAGAGAATGGTTCTGAAATTGAGGAAGGTATTGTATGGGTTAAAACAGGCACCAAGAGCCTGAAATGTGAAGCTTGACAAGTCTCTGAAAATGCTTGGGTTTAGCAAATGTGCAAGTGAGGCAGCTGTGTATAAGAGAGGTGTTGGGAAAACTACTTTGATTCTTGGAGTCTATGTAGATGATTTGATTGTCATTCGTGAAGATGTTGCAGAAATAACAAAATTCAAGTTGCAGATGACCACACAATTTGAGATGAGTGACCTTGGCAAATTGTCATTCTATCTAGGAGTGGAGGTTCAGCAAGAAGAAGATTTTATCATAATCAAGCAAACTGCATATGCAAAGAAGATACTAGTTCAATTTGGGATGTAGATTGCAACCCAACTAAATTCCCAATGGATCCTAATGCTAAACTAGATGTAGATAAGCAAAGTGAGAGAGTGGATGCTACAGATTACAGGAGGATGGTTGGTTGTCTTAGGTACTTGTTGCACACAAGGCCTGATCTCTCTTTTGTATTGGCATGGTGAGTAGATTCATGGAAAATCCAACTGTCAAGCATAGAAACGCAGTAAAGCAGATCATGAGGTACATTCAGGGGACCAAGGAGTTTTGGTTGGTGTATACTCAGACTAAAGCTGATGAAGTGTTAGTGGGTTACACTGATAGTGATGTTGGAGGAGATCTTGTTGGAAGGAGAAGCACTGAAAGCATGTCATTTTATCTAAATGATGGGTTTGTGACTTGGTGTTCCTACAAGGGAAAGATAGTTGCATTGTCTTCCTATGAGGCTGAGTTTATGGCAGCTACTGAGACAGCTAAGCAAGCATTGTGGCTGAGAACATTGCTAAGTGAGCTGACAGGAAGGAAGCCAATGACAGTGACATTGTTTGAAGACAATAATTCTGTTATAGCCTTGATGAAGAACCCTGTCTTTCATGGCCGTAGCAAACATATTGAGATCAAGTATCACTTCGTACGGGAATGTGTGGAGCGAGGACAGATCATGGTGAAGAAAATTTGCACCAATGAGCAGAGAGCAGATGCTCTGACAAAGCCAATGTCTGCAGCCAAGCTCGCAGTCATGAGGCATTTGTTGGGAATTCGTGATCTCGGTGGACAACAAGCATGAGGGGGAGAATGTGTAACAGAACCTCCTAATTATCGGGCCCACTTACACCTGTCATTGTCCCAAAGACCCTCGACAACCGTGCCAGATACACCCGATAACTTAAGAAGCCCTGTTGATAACTCATACCGGGATCAACAAAGGAGTAGCTATAATATTACAACATTTGTTACAATAATATAGATCAGAGTGCGGAAGAATAATAACATAAATTTTACCAAAATGTGAATAAATTACATTTGAATAAACTTAACTTAATTACAGAAGCTAGGTAGAACTAGAAGACACCAGATCATGTCGAGCCCACCGACATATCCTTGGTTAAATAGCACGAGTCAGTACCTGCAACAGGGGTTAATAAACCCTGAGTACGGGAGTACTCAACAAGACTTACCCGACTAAAAAAAATAGGAGAAGACTCAGGAATGTTGGTCTAATAGGATTCAAGGTAAGGCTTTTAGCAAGAATCAAGGACTCAAATTTTTGCAGAAAAGCTTACTAATCAGTGAATCCTTACTTTCAATATTTTACTCATATTAGTAGTTTATAGAATCTAAGTGATCCTATACTAGAGTAACCACTTTTAATCAAACTATCTTTCTTTCCATTTCTCATCTTAATCTCATCTTTAACTACGATGCAGCGCCGGGGAATAACGGGTCTCCTTCTCCAGAAGCACGGCGATTTCGAAATCGATTACAACCCGGTTGGGGACCGACATATGTAGCACTTAAGCTTGCATATATCAACCCTTTCTTGGATACTCAAAACGGAACCGCTGGCCCTACGCCACCCGAGAGCACAAGTACACCTCACACCCGGGAATCTAACCCACGGGCATCCAGGACTTTAACCCACGAGTGTACACGCTACCCGCCATCTCTCCACTCCCTAGTGCGCGGTTTATGCGTTTCCGATTTGACACCCCGAGATCGGGCTTACCGGAGTATGTGGTCATTACTAGTTTCGACCGACACGGGGTGACACCCGGATCATCGTGCCTTTTGCCAAGAAGGTCTCGGGCGCAACATGCGTTCAACGGTCCCGATTCGCCGCGCCGGACGACGAACGGTCCTTAATCGACAAGCCGGAAATACTACACTTTGAAACTCCATTCGGTGCAAATTACCCGACCGGTCTCAAGTTAAACACCATATTCCAATATGGTTTCATAACATAGCATCCTTTTCAACAACTGCCCATTCGGGCTATGATTGAATACTTAGCACATTTTGACTCAAAAAGTCTAACTAATTAAGCATGGCTAAGCATTTTCGAAATAAAACAGGTTAACAAGAATGGTATTGCAAAAATCAAGGATGAAAGTGCAGCAATTAGGTTATCACTCAACTCCTAATTACTTAATGCAATATATCATAAACATTAAGTGGTATAAAGCTTTTTAAACATCAAGGAAGGGTTTAATGTAACCGGGGCTTGCCTGTGTTGCAGGAAAAAGTTAGATTCCGAAGTTGGACCACCCATGTCACACTTGACACCAACACATCGGGTGGATGCACCTTCTCCAAAGCTTGGTCATCGTAAGCCACATCACTCTCGTTTACTACACATAATAATGATGCATGCTTTAGCGTGATGGAATGGTAAACATGATGCTTGATGATACATGAAATAATAAACATCTTAAGTACAACTTTCCTTCACGATAAAGTTGCAACCCAACAAAACCAACTTGTTGAACTACTCTACAAGATATCATCACCATTGCCTAAGGAGTTCTCAAGGACCATTTGATTGTGGTATGGTTTAGGGTTCACAAAACAATCCAAAATTCATCCAAAACCCTAGGTTATGAAACACTAATCAATATTTAACACATAAAATAATAAAGCATAAAATAATAAATATTTTAACTTTCTTTAAACAAACTCAAAAAATTTTGTACAGATAGATCATGTCATAAAACAGTGTCAAAATAATTTTCATGATTTTTGGATAAATAAAATAATTACTAAAAATCAAGAAAGATGCATTTTTCAATTAAAGATTGTATTTTTAAATCATGCCCAAACTATTTAAAATTCAAGTTTCATAATTTTCCTAGATAGTACATATGATGGGAAGGCTACACAAAAATTTTCATGATTTTAGAACCCATATTTGAATTTGTATGAAATTTGGAAAATCGACACTATTTAAATAATTTAAATTGAATAAAACATTTCATAAATGAAAAAGGGTTTCGGGTTGAATTTGGTCCAAGATCGCACACGGCCTGGTACTGTTCATTGCCTGTTATCTGTGCATAATGGACCGGCCTGGTTTGAACAAAGGACGGACCCGACTGTTGGAACAAAGATTGGGCCGGCCGATGAATAGCGGGCCCGGCCCGCATCGTTCATGGTTTGGCCCGACTAGGACGTGTTCGCCGGGCGACGACGCCGCAAAGCTCACTAGGCAGCGGCGGCGGCGAACCGCGTTCGGCGTCGGCTATTGATGAAATGGAAAACTAAATACACGGGCGTGGCGGGAGCTCACCGCGTGATGCTTGGACGTGACTTGGTTGGGCCGGGATACGGCGGAGCTAGGTCGCCCGGCGACGACGGCGGCGGCGTTCGGACTCGGCGTTCCCGTGCGACGGGGCTCCAACTACGAAAACCGACGGGTAGTTCACGACCACGGCGCCAAGGCAACGCGAAAGCACTAGCCGGTTTGGCTCTAGGCTCACCGGAATCTACCGGCGACGGCGAGGTGACGCGGCTTGCGGCGCCCGCAAGCAGGGAGAAGACGACGGCGCGCGACGCGACCGGCGACGTGGGGCACCGCAAGCTGGCTCGGGAGGTGCGTAAGAAGGTTGCGGTCGCCGGGCGAGCTGGTTTTGCGAGAAATGGAACGACGGGCGATTTAACGACGGCGGGCGGGCGAGGAGATTCGCGAAAATGAAAATGAAAGAAAGAAGAAAACGCCGCCGGCCGGGGCCTATTTATAGGGATGGAGGTTGGACAGGTGGACAGCGACCTTGCGAAGCTCCTCGGCCGGTCGGTTTCGCGAAAGGACGGCGGTGGACGGCGGCGCGACGATCAACGCCGGCGGTGGCAAAAGAGGATTGGGTCGAAAGCATCGTGAAAGAGAGAAACCCTAACTTCAAATTTGTCAAATTACTCTCAAAATTTGAACTGAACTCAAAAATCTCCAAAAACAAAGTTTGCTTAAAATTTCAAGATCTACAAATTTCATAATTGGAACATTTTCAAATTCGGCCTCCAAATTGGACTTTTTGAAATGGGGTCAAAAAGTAAGAAATTTGAATTCAAAATTACTTTAAATTTTTGAACTAAACTTTGAAAACTCAAAATACCAACTTTGTTCAACTTTGAAATATCTACCTTTTTGCTTTAATAACCATACCCAAATTCTTGATAAATTTTGAATAAAAGAAAAGGGGACAAAATAGGGTTTAGAAGTTAGGGTTTCCGACAGGGGGGTAACTTCCGGATTCTCGATCCTTTCCGCGTCTTTTCGACCGACAACGTAACCAACTATAACTACACTTATCTTTGTCCAATCCATAGCTTAAGCGATAAATAACACACGGGGTGTTACGAGACGTTGGTCAAGCTCGTGTTCACGACGTGGAACATGCGGTGGTGAAGCCGGTTAGGCATTTGGTGCCGCAGAATTTGAATTATCGTGTTGGCGGAAAAAGCGGAAGACAACGTCGAGGTGTGGTGACCGCGTCGGGGTGACACTTTGTCGAGCGCAGTTTATTTCTAGCCAACTTGTATCCGTTTAAATTTGAATTTGCTTTGTGTAAGCGCCCCGTGTTAACTTTGGTATAAGTAGTGGAGCCGCCCGAGGCGTGTTAGCGCCTCAAGTCGGCTTATAAGTGTGTTTGAACTCAGTTTAATCAAAGGTGAAAAGGGGCACCGTCTCCCTGACGGTTCTCGTATGTTCATCGTTGTGTCTATCATGTTCCACTAAAATTCTCGTGCACATTCTTGATTGTAGGACTAGCCACCGTGTATAGCTGTGTGTGATCGTTGATCCTCTTCTAAAGTCAGGCTTAAGAATTTTGGTAAGAGCCCACATATAAAGGAGATAATTGCTATTATATGACTTCAAACAATTGGCTTCGCAAAAATAGGATTCCTAACGTTGGCTTCGCTAAAATATGACTCCAAACGTTTTTACTTGAAATAATATGATTTTGAGCGTTTTAATTCATTTGGAAATTGCAAATACATGTATATCTAGTATATTTCGTATTGACTTTTCTACCCTTGTGTAAAATCTAATCTTTTGGTTTTGGCCATGCCATTCTACTCCCGTCACGACCACGTTGGTCGTTCCCGTAGGATCGATTGATGCCGCGCCGCCGCCACTCCGCCGCAATATCTCCGCTACTACCGCCCGCGATTTGCAGCTCTTTCCCTCATCTCGCCATGGACG
Source organism: Hyparrhenia diplandra (assembly GCA_015847255.1). Lineage (NCBI taxonomy): Eukaryota > Viridiplantae > Streptophyta > Magnoliopsida > Poales > Poaceae > Hyparrhenia > Hyparrhenia diplandra. The sequence goes on from JADLZK010001655.1 coordinate 89,732, forward strand.
GAGATCCTCCTCGCGAAGACGCGTTGTTAGAGTGTTGTACATCGAAGAGGCAATGGACGCCGAGGGCAGTCTTTGGTGGCCGGGCGCGGCTCCAGCAGCCAAGCCAAGGCGCCCCTGCCACGAGCAGGAGGAGCGCGGCGCGGCATCGAGGAGCAGCCATGGCACGGCCGCGTGCATAGGAGCAGCCATGGCACAACGGGCGTCGTCGAGGAACATTTTGCACGGCCAAGCCAAGACCACGTACGGGCAGCAAGGAGGCACGGACCAGCACAGGCATGCACGGTGCAGCCAGCTGAAAGAAATGCGTGTATTTAGATGCCAAATGAATTAAAACATTCAAAATCATATGTATTCTGAAGTAAAAATGTTTGGAGTCATATTTTAAATAAAACCAACGTTAGAAATTCTATTTTTGCGAAGCCAATTGTTTGAAGTCATATAATAGCAATTATCTCTGTATAAAAGGACTAGGATTAGGATTAATCCTTCTCCTTCTCCTTTTCCTTGTAGGAGAATCGGTGTGTTTTAGAACATAAATCACGTACGCCTCCTCTGCCGGCCGCCGCTAGTTTATGAGGACGCCAACAACACAACAACACAGCGCCGCCCGAGCGCTCGGCCCCCCACCCCGCCAGCATGACCTTCGCCGTCCAGGCACCAAGGCACCGCCAACACGCCGCTGAGGCGTCGTCCAAAGAGGATCAACGAGGAGGAAACGGCTGCAAGGCACGGATCGGCATGCTCGACTCGTACAGGATTTTGAAGAGGATCGGCCAGGGAGAATACGGCGCCGTCTGGAAGGCACGCCACGTCGAGACCGGTGAGCTCGTTGCCATCAAGTCGAGCCTCCACGCCGGCGGCGAGGCGGCCACGGCGCTGCTGCGTGAGGCAGCCATGCTGGCCGCGTGCACCGGTAACCCCGCGGTGGTGCAGTTCAGGGACGTCGTGATCGACTCGGACATGGACGACCTTCACCTCGTCATGGAATATGTTGTCGGCCAGAGCCTCTACGACGTCATCGGCTCTCGTCGCCGCAGCGGGCACCCGTTCTCGGAGTTGGAGACGCGCCGTGCCATGGCGCAGCTGCTGGCCGGCGTCTCGACTATGCACGCGCAAGGCATCGTCCACCGTGACCTCAAGCCCGCGAACGTGCTCGTCAGTGCGGAAGACGGACGCCTCAAGATCTGCGACTTGGGGCTTGCCACGTCGGTCGCGCCGCCGCCCACAGACGACGCAGAACTCACAGGCACGCCTGGGTACATGGCACCGGAGCTGCTTCTGGGCGAGAAGGACTGCGGTGCGGCCGTCGACATGTGGTCTCTCGGATGCATCATGGCCGATCTTGTAGTCGGACAGCCACTCTTTGAGGAGGAAGACTTGTGTCAGCAGCTGATCAGCGTCGTCAACCTGCTAGGGATCCCTGACGAGGTCTCGTTGATGCCACTGGGTGTCTCAGGCCCTAGCAAGCTGCGCAAGATGGTCACCGAGGAGCTGCTGTCGCCGGCAGGGTTCGACGTTCTGCAAGGTCTGCTAGAGTACAGCCCCAAGGACAGGCTCACCGCTGTTGCCGCGCTGAAGATGCCGTGGTTTACAGCCAAAGATGACTGAGGAAAGATGTTGCGGGAACACCAACACACCTCTTAGAGGAGGTGTGACTGTGTGAGGCCGCCGAGGTAGCTGATGTCCTCAGTTAGATTATTGGTTGCCCTGTGTCAGCCAAGATATTCGATGATGTTGATTCAGTGAGCAGATCAGCTAGGGTTTAGCTGTAGATTTGTATGATCAAGTCTTCGGATTGTGATACTGCAAAAGTGCAATCATAATATCCAGTTGTTTTGACTTTGTATGTATTTGTATGTACAATGTCCCATTGAAATGTGCAAGTTCATTACGTTGTTTCTGCAAATTCTATAAGTATGTTCATTAATGATTGAGTTTCTGAAATCATGTGAAGCCGCTCCACCGGAAGCGAGAAACATCGGACCAGCACTCCGTGGACATCATTTTTTTTTTGATAAGCCGTGGACATCATTTGATACACTACCGATTTTTTATTTTGAATTTTCAAGGTAGGGAGGCGTTCCCCACTTGAATTTTATTTCATTTAATTTGCCCCCAAACGGCCGTATAGAGTTTACATCGAGGGTATTTACAGAAAACATCAAAGTGTACAAATTAGAGCTCAATCGGCCATTTGCTAGTTTTGCTTATCCGTCTCAAAAATCTGGCACCATTTGTCAGAGATATGTTTCTTCTTTCTTTTGATCCTTGCCCTCCATAATTTTGTGTTCCTAGCTTTTCATAGTGTCAAGCAGTAAAGGGCGATGAACGCCGCTGTTTCATCAGATGGCACACCTGACAGTGTAGTGAGGAGGTGCAGATTGGCGACATCCATGATCCCTCCCAATAACCTGATGCATATTGAGTTTCTCCCAGAAGGCCTTCGCAAGGGTGCATCCACTGATGATATGCTCTGGTAAACCTCACAAATTTTGTCTGGGACAACATGTTTCCTGTGTACCACAATTCGGCACTGGATCCTTTTCCGCAGCAGAAGCCACATGAACAATTGGACTCTTTGGGGGGGGGGGGGGCACAGTTCTTCCAAACAAAGGTTGCTCGGTCATCTTTCTAGTGCCCTTGGGCCTTGATGAAGCTGTACACGGCTGTACTATCAATTCCTTTAGAGTTGAAGAAAGGGGAGGTCCGTGTGTCGTGCTCCTGACTGAGATGTGTTTGTTGGATCAGTGACTCCACCTGCTGCAGCTCCATCTGAGCCCGGGCCGACAATCTGCATACTAGGGTACGACGCAGGCCGGTTTCAATCATCTCCTTAACTGAAGCTTCCTTGGAATTGCAGTGAATAGAGCCGGGAACCTTTCAGCGATGGCCTCATCTTCGTGCCAGACATCCATCCAGAAGGAAGAGGACATTCCATCCCCGATGACAACAGTGGTGATAGCTTGGTAAAGCGGCAGTAGTGAGCGCAAGGACGATCAGCGTGTCGTCGGCGTACTGCAGTGTGGCGCATGGTAAGTCCGTTACACTACCGAAATTTGTCAAACCACATCACAACTTTCGCATCTACTCCTAAGTAGCAACGATCGTTTGCTTGGTTCGCTGAGGCACAGGGCCTGTTTGGATTGAGCGTGCCAGGCAGCTCGGCACCCAGACGTCGTCCGATTTCCTACGCCTGGGCCAGGATCGACCACAACTGTTGTGGCTCTAACTGTGGTGTGTTACAATGTGACCACAGCATCTAAGTTCATTTCTATGCCCGGAGGTGTCAAAAGCTTGTTGCACAAATCATGTGTTTCAAGTTTGGCGAGGTCTCTGCCGAAGCGGTGGCATGGCACGGATGTTGCAGGCTGTTCGCTTGAGATGGTACAACCACAACTGTTGTGGCTGCTTGTTTTTGTACAGGGAGCAACTGGTGCTGCTAACTGAATGTTAAGCTGAGAAATGTGCGTCGGGGAACCAAAGAATTATTATCGAGATTGGGCTAGCATGTTTACATATGGTTGACATACTACAAGCTTGTGACATTTTCCATAAACTGGTAATTAAAAATGAGAATAAATTAGTTCAAATTCCATTGGACTGAATAAGAATCCAAGTCAGATAAAAACGCGCCGAAGGGCGTGATCTCGAAAAAAGAATCCAAGTCAAATGCACACGCAACATAAAGAGCCCAAGAAGTATCTTATGAAGTACTCCCTCCGTCCCAAAATGTCAGTCGTTTTCGGTTTTCGTCAACACAACTTCGAGTTTCAAGCACAACTTTAACTCTATTCGTATAAAATATGTGTAACATTTGTATCTTTTAAATAAATTTGTTTAAAAACCCAGATTCAAAAAAATCTTTCCAATGATACTTAATTTTATACACTTTTCCTATATCTGTCTGTTGAAAGATTTCTGTGTTCCATCTCTTGCAACACGCGTCGCGCGCGGAGGTGACGCGAGCGGAGACGAGGCCCGGCGGTTCTCCTTACCTTGTCGGGTCCGCTTTTGTTGTAGGGTTCGATTGGCAGACCGCACCCGTTAACTCCAGCGTGGCCGACCACCCGCTCCTCTGGCTCCCTCTCACTCTCTGTCATCTCCCCATTCCTGCCGCTCCGTCTCCTCAGGCTCCCCGCCTCGCCCGCCGCCGCGGCCATAGCCGAGACGGGGCGACGGCCTGAGCTGCGCGCACTACTCCTTGTCCCAGATCTGCTCCTCCGTCTCTGTCTCAGTCCGGTGCCCATGCGTCACTGTCTCTCCTGCACTCTCTCCTCTCTCAGTCCCAGATCTGCTCCTCTGTCTCCTCCGGTGGCCAACGGCCCGGATGGCGAGGAGGACATCTCCATCGAGGCGTTGGCGCGGCGGGTCCAGGAGCACATGACCCTCAACTCCAACCCCGCCGCTCGCCGCCACAAGTTCTGGGAGACGTAGCCCGTCGGCCAGTTCCGTGACGTCGCCGACACATCGCTACCGGACGGCCCCATCGAGCCGCCTACGCCACTGTCCGAGGTGCGCGCCGACCCTACGCGCTGCCGGCCGCCTTCATCTCGGACGTCCCGGGCCGCATCCGCGTCGGCTGCGGTGGCGCTAGCCCACCTCTTCTCCTCCCCTTCGGCACTAAAGTGTCCCCCGATGGAGGAGTGGCGGAGCAGCAGCGCACGCACGACAGCATCAATGGACCAGCGCGCGTGGGGCAGTCATCCCGCATTCCATCGTGGTACCCGCTGCTTCTTCTTCCTCCTTGCCCCTCGTTGGTGCATCACTTGTTGCTTGTGTGTGTACTCGATCCCATTTAATGATTGGGTGTTGATTTCATCTTAGATTGGTTGAAATCATATATTGAGGAGCGCACGGGGATGTAGATTTTTGGCAGTGAGGTTGGGATCCTTGTAGGTTTTGTGCTGTTCGTTTGTGGAATAGGGATTTTGGTGTATTGTGCAAATATACAGGTTCCTATTACGTTTGTTCTTCCTTCCCTCCACTCTAGTTAGGATTTGTTTTGTGAATCTAGTGTCAGAACGCTGTTGATCTGTCACAGAGATACTCGTGCTAGAAAATGTTGAAAGAGAATCGTAACTTGTAGCTGTTAGACTACAGTGCGTGTGGATTTCCGGTTTGTGTGTTGTATATATATGTGTGGATTTTCGTTGGGGTTCGGCCGCCGCCCGCCGCAGTCGTCGACTCCTCCGGCGGCCATCCGGTGTTTCCGCACGTCGTTGCTTCCCCGCCCGCCATCCGGTGTTCCTGCATTTGGCTACTCGTCGTCCACCGTCTGTCCTCGCTGCATTGACGCCGGCATTCAGGTACGTTTCTTCCTCGTTCTATTTAGTTCTATCCCTACGGTGGCCCTGTCAATCTGTCCTCTTGGTTTTGTTTACATCGTTGTCCTTCAATTCTATGGTCATCGCTGGTTAGCAGTTAGCACTCATCCGTCCGTCCTGATAACGCCGTCCAGATGTTTCATGCGATATTCAGTTAGCTTTTCAATTCACAGTTATAGGATTTGTGTCACGCTATGCAGCGCTGCTCTCAGCTGCGCTTCCAGTTCTTTGGGGAACAGGACTCATTTCAATGTCAATTTTCCTTATACGTTTACATTCACATCCAGTTTATTTTTCCAGATTACTTGACCTCTTTTCGAACTGCCTCGCTTCTCCTTGCTTACAGGCTTCAATACGCTTTGCATTCCTATTTTGTTGTTGTATCTGTACTCAGGTATTGTGCTGCCTCCCTCCTATTCCTTGCTTTTCTTAGTGATATCTATGAATGTTGTTGTGTACGCTTGCTTCCTCCCAGTGTGATGTGATGGCTTATTTGCTGACAGTGCAATATTCCTCTTTTTTTTCCTTTTCCCCCCCTTTTCCCTCATTTATGTTGACAGTGTTTTGTGCTAAGAATTCTGTCTCCTTAAAAGAAAAATGAATATAGTACATTACACTGCAAAAGGAGTTGTTGGCCAGGCATCTTGCTATTTGGTATTCCTTTTGCGTCCGCTAAACGCATCAGCCAGGGCTATTTAATCTTCCAAGATAAAAGGGAGGCTCATATTATTTTCACGTTGCTGACCATACAACAGTTTAATCCTACTTATGCTCATTGTTATCGTTGCATAGCTTCATTGTCTCCCATGGGATTTCAGAAGCTCTTGACTGAAAGAATACATCGAATAGACCTTGACTGAAACAATTTCTATATATATAGGTGTGGATATTTATTCTATTTGTGTGTTGAGAAATTGATGGGCTTACGACAACTCTGAAGCCTAAGTACGTAGTATATGTAGTATCTTATATAGCATGCATTTGTATGCCATATTCACCTTAGAATTTTCAGTTTTGAAGAAGCAATGATTTGGTTCATATATCACAGTATGTATAGGGTAGGCTACCAGTAGTAGCACTATAACCTAACTAAGAAGATATGCCATGCTACCCTATCTTTTCGGATGCACTGATGGTTTAAAGTGCACTATCTATGCAACTCCATTTTTCATGACATAGTGGAAGATAAAAAAAGGTTTCCTCCATTCTTGAAAGTGGCAAGCAATGAATGAATGAACTTCTGAATGAAACTCTAAATCTGAATGACTTAATAGTGAATCTCAATGGAATGAATGAAACTGAATACACATGCCTGAATGACTGAATCTGAAACTGCATGTATGCATCTGTTTTCTGTGATTGCCTGAATGTATACGGCATAGCAATCTGTCTTTTTTTTTATTTTTTCAGGTAGGTCAATCATTTCTCCGGGTTTGACTAATGGAATTTTATTCTGTTTTCTGTTAATGTACACCATACTATAATTGGGTATAATCTAATATATAAAACAAACTTGAAGTAATCCATGTTATGTTAATAGGGTGTCAAATGTACTTAAGTTGGTTTAGTACTTGCATCACATCTGATTTGTTGTATGGAAGCAATTGAAGTGCTATTCTTTTATCTTGGCTTGTGCAATGAGTCCTTGGGAAAAGCATGTTCAGGACTATCTGGACTATCTGACAGGTGTCTTTCTAAGTCTCTATGCTCTTAAATTGTAGAATCTCACAATTTAAGATATTCTTTTTGCATTTTGTGGATGTTCTACCAGAACATGCCAGCAGTTCAAGATTGGTTGCAGTCTGTATTTGCAACCCGGGATTTTATCCAATGCTCTTCACATCTGTACAAGTTGAGTTGTTTAATTCCCTGGAACGTTCTCTCAACCACTGTTATCTCTGTTCAGTTGTTTATCTCTTCCAGCTACTCACTATGTATTTGTTTTTGGATTACCTCTTATACTAGGAAAATCTCTTCCAGCAAGGCAGAAACTTGAACCTCAGGACCAATGTGAAACCAAGAAAGATATTCAGCCTTGGAGTGAGATCCATAATTTTAAAAAAGTAAGTGGAAAGGAACAAAAATCTGCTGCTGTTCTTATTTTCAACACATACTGCTACAATATATGGCTTATGGGCAGTGTGTTAAAATGTTGATTCTATCCGGTTGATCAAGTTAGTATACATGTTCAGTAACACAAGTTGTTTGTTCAGTAGCACAAGTTAATTATACTGTCGGAAGGCTCCACATGCTTGAGCCGTATTTTGTGCTTATATACATATATAGTATAATTGCAGTAACAATAAGTACTATTTGCACTATTTGATAGGTGTAATTTTCATATTTGTGTTTTGTAATTTTTGGTTGTATCTACTAGTGGGAATCCGCTGTTTGTCAGTGAGTATTGCAAGCATTATGGTTCAACTATAAATTTGAATGGTAATCCAATTTGAAACCTGATACATCTAGGGTAATTGTGGAAGTGGAACTGAACCTGCTATTGGATTGAAATGCTTGTTCTATCCTAGTTTTATACTGTACAAACTTACTACGACATTGTTTCAAATCACGATCTATCAGTAGTGCTCAAAGTTGTGCTCTCGTGCTGTGCAGCATGCGTGTGCTCTTGGGTGAGTTCCCACGGGTGTAAAGCTTTTTGGTCATGGTCACTTTGGCTTTGTATTGATGAACCAGTGTGCTTGCTTGCCGATATATTGATTGACACTTTGGCTTCTAAATTGTTTTTTTTTTTTTCTTGTCCCTGCAGGGTTTTGTCTGGAAACTTGTTGTATTTAGAGTTATAGACATCCCTTCTCCATCTCAAGCTCAAGCAGCCGGAGGACCTGTAAGCTCTAGATCTCTCTATTCCTGTTTCGTGACTGCCTTTTACCAAGAGCTATGCTTTTAAGATATTTTCACTTTTGCACCCAGGCCATTTGTATCTTAGTGTGTATCTAGAGTATTGTAGGCGATAGCTATGCCCCTAGCATTTTTGAAGATACTGTAGGTGCTAACTGTAAGTCCAAAAGTGGTGTTTTGTCTAGAGTTTCAGAGGGCTTTGCATTGCTGGCAATTTAAACATTCGGATACACAAATTGCAGTCACCGATAATGTAAATTGCAGATATTAGGTACTGCAATTGTAGTTCTCGGCATTTGCAATTTAAAATCTAGGCATAATTTGTAGATAACAAGTAAAGGGATTACGCTGGTTGTGATAAACATCTGGTTCTCATTATCATAGGTAACAAAACAGGTGTATTGTTTGATATTTCATCATGTATTGTAGCAAATAAAGTAATGTAGCTTTATTTGTAGATAACAAGTAAATACCTATTGCCCATTGAGCAAGTCCATGTAACCTCCTGTCATGAGTATAATTGGGGTTCACAATATTTGAATCAAAATTGTAGTAACTTTCAGGATTGAGTTCAAAATCTCTTGACAAAGCAGTCTGCATATAAAAAGTTACATTATATGAACTTAGCGCCGGAGGCGGATTAGCGAATGTAAGTCATTCGCTTTAAAGCCGAATGGGCCGCTAGGCCCTCGAGGACGTGGAGCAAAGACATCGCAGGGACCTGCGATACAAGACCTCATAGTACAGAAGCAGGGACCCTGCGATACAAGACACATTGTTTAAAAAAAAGCAGGGACCCTGCGATACAAGACAACAAAGTACAAAATGACATCGCTTGATTCCCTATATAAACCTTGCTTATTTGAAGCGCCTTTTTGAAAAGTAACACTTTCGCCGAGGCGAGTGGGCCGTTAGGCCCTTGAGGCCGAGACGCAGAAATCATCGCAGGACACGCGAATTGTGTTTGGATTGTCCCTTGTCTTGTACTTTGTATTGTATTTTTTATTGATTGTGTTGTATAGTAAACTTGTCATGCCCCTTGTATTGTTCTCTATCCACTGTCTTTATCTTGTATTTTGTCCTTTGTGCTAGTAACTGTTGTTGATTGTACAATGCTAAGTTTTCTTTTTGGCAGCCAAGCATTGTTTTATGACTAAAGCACCTAACTTTAGAGCTGAGGCCTTGTTGTGTTGTTGTTTGTCATGGTACAGATTCCTTGGACTGAGGCTGGTGCTTTCTATGTTGTGGAGATTGAAATGGAGCTTACTATCATTAGTGAGTACCACTAGCACCTGCTGATTTTTTGTTGAGCTTCCTGCTGCTAATTTAGTCATCGGGTGCAGTCAATTTGTATCATTTCTTACTTGAAACAAATATGCTATACTGTTAGGAATGCCTACTGAGTGCAAATTGTAATAGTGTAAATTGGAAATATTGTTAATTGCAATTTTAGTGATGGGTATCTGAAATTTTGATTGCTACTGATCCTACATTGCATCTGTGTTCAGTTGTGGCCCTCAACATGATACTGATCCTATGTTGTGCTTTGTCTCTTTTCAGGAACCAGTTTATGTGCTTAACTGGATGGGTTTCAGGTTTTTGAGCTTCTAGGCATTCAAATGGACCTGCATGTTATTAGTGAGTCCCAATAGCACCTGCTCATGTTGTTTCATCTTTGCTGCTGCTAATTAACTCATGAGGAGCACCAGCTTTGATTTCCATTTTAGTTTGCCTTGTCTTGGCTTCTATATCAGTTTAATAACTGATCTAACTATGCATGTATACAAAAGTCTTAGGATATCCCTCACTAGGATGCTGAATTGCAGAAGGTTATAGTCTGAATTGCAAACTGTTGTAGTACAGATTGCAAAATTAGTTAACTGCAATTTTAGTGATGACTATATGGAATTTTGATTCCTACTGATCCTACATTGCATCTGTGTTCAGTTGTGGCCCCTCAACATGAAGATGACTACATATCAGACATGAAGATGACAACAGATTTAACAAATAACAAGAGGACAAACAAGGACAGTTTTTTCAGAGAAGGAATGGTGGGCAGTTTTCAGATTTGGCCCGTGGAGATGAGGATAAACAGAGATCAAATAGAGGACATACAAGGAGACAATCAACCAAGTGGAATCATTCACTGGGCAGTATTCAATCTCTTTTGTATCTGCTTCAGATCTGATCGGTGAAACTAGGAACGGTGGGGTGCGTGCGTGGTTTTTTTTCTTGCGTGAGTTGGTTAACGGGTTAGATCGAAACCTGTTAGTAGTCGGGCCCGTTAACACAAAAGTGGATTGTGTGCAGTGCAGTGGGCGCAGATTTGCTTAATTAATTATCGTTCTGTGCTGAATAGTCCCACCGTTGAA